>JASDQU011404811.1:0-10249 GCA_032191745.1 Picea mariana | reverse complement strand
TATATGAATGGTTGGTAATGCATTTTGGTTTATGTAATGCACTAGATACATTTATGCATTTGATGAATGGTGTATTGCATTCCTTTCTAGATTCATTTGTGATAGTATACTTAGATGATATATTTCTTTATAGATATACTTGGGAAGATCATATCTCGAATATTAGGAATGTGTTAAAGACTCTAAGAAAGAATTAATTTCTATCTAACCTTAAAAAATGTGATTTTTCTCAACAATCATTGGTGTATTTGGATTATGTGATTGATGGAGGGGAACTCAATATAGATCCCACGAAGATGGATGACATCCTCTACGATCCAATTCCTATTAATGTCACTAAAGTTAGGATCTTTGCTGGAGAATAACAGTACCTATGAAATACTATGGCATAATTTCCAGTTGTAGCTACACCACTTCATGCCATAAGAACTAGTTGTAAGAGTTTCAAGTGGGGGAAGAATCAACAAAAAACTTTTGATGAGATGAAATGGAAAATAAATCAAGCACTAGTATTTCATTTATGAATTTACAAAATCCTCTCTAAGTGGATATGTATGTACGTGGATATTCTATGGGAGAAGTCTCGATGGAGAGAAGTAATCTAGTATGGTACTTTCATTCTAAAATGTTTCATGGTAGAATCTCCAACTACCCTATGTATGATAAAATCTCTACACTTTGGTTCAAGTTGTTAAGAAGTGGAAGAATTATCTAATGGGAAAGGAAACCATTATTCACAATGATAACTAGTCACTATAGTATTTCCAATCCTAGAGTGAGCTTCAACAAACCAAACACAACAAGTGGATAGGTTTTTTGTTTCAATTTCATATTGTCATCAAATATACGAAGGGAAACACTAACAAGTTGCTAGACATTCTTTGAAGGTCACCCATATCCAAGATTATATATTTTGGAACTATTGTGGATATGGATCCTTTTACTCATGAAGCATACAAATATATATACGTGGAAGGTGGATACTTTAAAGATGTGATTCAACAATTATAGGTCCAAATTCATGTAGACGAAGGTGACAGTAAGGCTAATTATCATCTCTAGAATGGGTTTCTCTACAAGATAGAGATGCTCTATGTTCCTAAACATGAAATATTGAAAATTATCATAGAGGACCACACCTCCAAGGTTGCATGAAATTTTGGTAATGGAAATATAGTTACCAACTTACATAGGTGTGTGTATTGGCCCAAAATGCAAGAAGATGAAGCTTGGTTTACTAGAGGATACTTACTTTGTTTTACTAGCAAGCCTAGTAATAGAAATTAAGGTTTATTTGATTGTTTACCTATTCCCACTAAATGTTTGGTGTGGTGTACTCAATAGATATAAAAATATTAGATAGGCGTTAACTTGAGAATAATAAACCTATACAATAGAAAACAAAAGAATGAACACAAGAATTGTAGAGAAAACTATTGAGGTAGGGTAACACAACTAATTATTACTTAAGGAAGGAAATCACTCCATGAGAAATGCTTGTTGCAATTAAAATATACTTAATAATCCCTCTCATTATATTGTTTCTACTTATTTTTATAATTCTATCTAACCTTCTAGAAGCTTTCTAGTGAAAGAACCTTCTAGTAAGCCTTCTTACAATTATTTATTTCACACTATGTGACCACATATCTATTATTATCTCCCTTGGGTACCTCCCTAGGTACCCCATATTATTATCTCTAGGTACACTACATTTCATCCCCATTTTCATGCTTCATCCTCAAAACATGGGAGGAAGCCATACAACATGACTTACTAAGCAATGTAGCCAACTAGTACCAAGCAAGAGCATCCATCCATCCTAGTGAAATGTAAAAATGGGGTCCAAATACTTCCTTTCCACCTTGATATTGATTATGGTTTCTCCTTTGATTCCATGGGGTCCCTTTTCTACTCTAATATATCCATGACTTGTTCTCAGGCCTCCATGTGCCTCCATACTGGTTTCCTTTCTCCATAAGTTTGTGGACGCTCATGCCCTTACCTTGATGAATATTTTTCTCCAAGTGGTGTGGTTGGACATTTACAAAAACCTTATTAATTGGATCTTCTTTCTTGGACTTTTAACGTTGTGTTATTTTTATTCATTGAGATCCTTATATTTTTTCCCCCTTTTATTCCCTTTCTAGGGATTTTCTTCATGTTTTTTTTGTAACTTATTCTATTGATTTAACCTTGGAATTTTCATTTGATGTGTCAATAGGTATTGGAATTATTTTCCCTATAGGGACTTATTCATATGGACCCTTGTGTCCTTCTTGTTTACTGAGAGACATATACTGCAATTTGATTTTCTTTTTCTTGTCCCAAAGTTTCATAAACTTCATATTAATTGTAACACTTGATGCCATTCAATGATATACAAGAATAATATTCACATCCTTCATGTATATAGCATAAAAATAAAAATGAAAAACATATTTATCCATGGTAATGTTTAGCACACACTTATACTGAGAGGGGGCGTGAATCAATATAAGATTTTTTTTTTCTTATTCAAACATTCGTCAACCATAAGAAAACAATCACATATGAGATCTATTAACTGCAGAACATGGAACGCAAGATTTATGTGGAAACCCTTTTGAGAGAAAACCAAAAAACTTCTTTCTATAATTATTTGTAGAGACCAAACTACTATTACAAATATTTGTAGGTACCAACCTATTGGACACATCAATACCCAATAGTAAACACCCTGGTAGGCACCAACCTACTCTTACATATCTTGCTAGAAGCCAATCTACTAGGGACACCAATCCCCACCACTAAGCACCAACTTAGTAGTAGACACCAATCTCTTTTTTTCAATGGCATCAACCTACTCTTATAGGTATTCATAAACACCAATCTACTAGAGACACTAATCCCCGCCGCTAAGAACCAACGTAGCAAGAGAAACCAATATATTTGTGTGAGATGCACCAACCTTCACCAAGTATGCTTGCTAATTCTTCTTTCACCAAGTTTTCTTGTTGTTTCTACCTTCACCAGGTATGCTCACTGCTTCTTCCTTTACTAGTTCTGACCAAAATTTGAATTTCCAAATGATAACTTTCCCAAATCTTGTTGTTTTAGGCCTCTTCCAAAGAATGAACTTGTACAACATGTCATGTATCCAATTTTTCAAATCTGATTCTAATTTTTTTACATGAGGTGCTTTTGTATCTCTCCTTAAATACCTAAATATTTCACAGTCTGAAAAGTTCCATAAAATTTTAAATATTTAAGCTATGAACCACACAAACTTTCCAAAAAATATGATCATGTGGTGCCTCAATAATCATCCCAATTTATTTACATGAATGTGCATTAATTGTGATGGCTTGCACAACATTTGATGAGCCCATAATCTCAATTGCTTCTAAAATATTTCAAAAATCCATTTAATGTTATTCTCCTCCATTGGATCATATATTACCCTCAATAAGTATAGACCAAAATGAGACATTATAATACTATTTACCAATGACCCATTAGTGATATCAATCCAACCATCAAAGGTAATAGAGAAACCATTTCCACTCTAACTAGAATGCACCAATTCCAATGCTTTCTCCACAATCAATTTCTCCTTCCATAGAAGGGTAGTATGTTCTTTATCAAATTTTAACCCCTTGTAACCCCTAGGGGCCTCATTAAATACCCTAAGCATGTATTGCCAATATGGAGACTACACTACATTGAATGGTATTCCACATTCAAATACAACTCTTTCAACCATGTTATCTATCTCATTCATCCCTCTCATTTTAATCCTCTTGGCCAAGGTTCTAAGGTTTTTTATAGTGTGGGTTTATTCAACAATTAAGGGAACTTCATTCCCCCTTTTTAGAGTGGTTGATGTTTGCAACTCCTCATTTCTACCTTGGTTAAATCTACAACATATTTATCTACTTGAAATCTATCCACATCCTTTTGAGTTTTTTTTTTTCAATGATGAAGTTTATTATCACCTTCAAGAAAAATAAAATGGACCTTCACCTTTTGTATGACCCTGTAAAAATGATTTTACACTTGTTGTAATTCGACAAGTAACTGCTACCACATTTCTTCTCCTTCTTCCCAATGTTGGTCACATATTTCCACAAGGGAGAATCAATAGGTTTTCTTATTGTTGTTATTAATTTTCACTATGGCCATTTCTTCCTCTCCCTCCACCAATCCTTCCACCACAAAATCCATTCCCATATTGAACCAATTTACATAAGGCCATTGATAGTGTTTAGTAAACTAGTGAAATATTTGCTAGCAGATGCACACTGGACAATGACAAGTTGATAACATGATTTCAGTTATAGCTTAAGTGTGGGCTCTGAGCCTTGAATTTTTTATTATATGAGTATTGTTTAAAAAATTTATGATCCTTGAGGTGTTTGAATGTTGACTTTAATTTATGAGGTATGTTGATATGTATGATAACAAGCATATACTACAAAGTATTGTTGTGTATTCTTGTTAGCATACATAGTTACAAAATTCCAAATTATGTTGTGTATGCTCGTTAGCATACATGGAAAACAAGTTTGTTATGTTTGATAACAAGCATACATAGAAGGAAACTTCCCACATTCTAAGTCTAACTAAAACAATGAAGATAGAACTTACCTTAATACAATTGTTTCTCAGTGCTTAATGTTGTGACCTAAATCTTTTCCTTTGGTGGATTTTTACTAGAGACTAATGCTTTCACTTGGAAATGGACCTTGGACCTTGTTTGATTGTTGCACAATGGAAGCCCCCAAACCTTGGGTTATCCCTGCAAGTGAAAACTCCTCGGAATATTCTGCCTCTCATAAAATGTGTGGGTTAAAACTAGTTTTCATCTCATTAGCTAAGTCAACAATGCATGGGGCCCTCTAGATACCTTTCCCACACCCTTTCTCATCATTTTTATCACTTTTTATATGTGGTTTTAACTTTATTTTAAAGGTGGTAATAAGAATCAATTCCCATTGGAGGAACCAATTCCCAACCTTTAAAAATCATTTCCTCCAATGGGAACCATTTCCCTTAAAATTGGAATTGAATCCTAGCTTAGGGTCCAAATCCTAAATGACAATATCTAGATCTTATAACCATAAACAAATCCATCAAAAAAATTGACAAAATTATGATGAATTGGATCCAAATATTTTATCCCCCATTTCCTTAACAATTCAAATCCAAGTGTGAGGATAGGAAGGACAAATATGGAAACTCTATGAAAGTATCTTGCATTGTCATGATCCCAAGCTATGTGTGAGCTTAACTTGGAGAATCTCTCACTTGACTAGGTTGATCTCCTAATTGAATAGCTCATGCAATTTTTTATATGAAGGCATGATGGTTATTTGTTTTGGACAGGGAGAGAGATACTTGTAATGATAATTGACAGTTAATAAAGTTGGATTTTGGAAAAGGTAATTGTATTCCCCGGAGGACTTATCTATTATGCATATAGTGTCATTTATGATTTTGTCTTTTGTTTTGATCATGCGATAGTTAAAATTCATATGTTTGAATGGTGGAAGACAATGTATGGGTTACTCTACCTATAGTTCATCTAGAATATGGGACCAAGAAAGAAGCATATCTAGGTATGCAAATGGTGATCATACTCTAGACCCATTATAAAACCAATTATTATATTCTACTTTAGGAACTCATAGTTTCCACCCTATAATACAATAGATTGGATTATGGAATAAGAATAAATGAACGTATTTCTCAATTGAATTCACGTTAAGTTTAATTTGAGCTGCTAGGTTCCCCCTTGGAATTATAGATTTAGGAGTGGTCATTTGAGCCTTCTAATTCATTTTGTCTCATTTTGCAAAGGTCTCCAACTATAATTCCTTAGTGGAACATTCATTTTTGGATTCTCTCTTTTCCAACATCCTTCTATTAAGAAGTCTAATTCAATGTTACATCTCTTTGTTATCGACAACAAAAAATTTCTAATGATTCCATTGACCTTATAGTTTCAATGCCTCGGGTATTTGACCTTCTGGTTATAACACAGGGTTCATTTCTTTTGATGGATCACTCCACAAAAAGTTCATTTTTGGTATATGAATTTGGGATGTTAAATATCTTATGTCAACACCTTCTCAAGGAATTTACTTTATAAAGATATTAATAACTAAATATTGAAAATAAATTAGGGGAACTTTGAGGTAAAAAATGTTGGAATTATTGTCACTAATGTCAAAGGATTAATTATGTCATTAATGTAATATTATGACATTACAATACACACACCATTTCCAAGATTGATTTATATATATAGGTCTCCATTCATTAAGACATGTATTGGATATGATGTTGATGTTTCCTTCCTACCCACACATGTGTTGACGATTCCAAATGGCCTCTCAAGCAGGTAAGGGAGAACGCCCAATGGCAGGTCCCAATTAGACCCACTCTCATTTGGGATAGCGTTTCGGACCAATATGTTGGCCTAGTTTCCAAACTAAATAACAGTTATCTAAATATGAATATGAGAAAAAACATGTTCTCAAATGAATTAAAATCTAAATTTAAACCTGACTAATGCTATCTAAGGATATTATAAATGTAGTTCTAGACTATTCTAATCTATTCTGATCAGGAGAAGACTAGCGGAATTGAGTACAATGAATAATATTACTACTTGCAAAAGAATAAATTCATTTATGCAAATAATTGGATTAATACAATAGTGAAATAAGAAGAATAAAAATTAATTGTATGATCTACTCATTACACCATTTGTTGTAATCAATGAGGAAATTCAAACAACATAAACATACAAAACATTGTAAAGAATAAATTCATAAAACCATGATCCATAGTATCCATACAATAGACATATAAAAGAAGAGAAGTCTTATATGAACATATCTGAATCTCGAATTTCCATCAATGCCTCTTGCTCTATTAATCGTACAATAAAAGTATCGTTTTGATACAACACATATCAAAATTCTTGTCTCAATTGCAATCTCCTCATTTACAAAACAAGAGGGAATGTTTACATTTTGAAACTTCCCATTGTTACAAAACAATTAGGGTGTGTCTCTTCACATTCCAATTCTAGTTACAACAAGAGAATGAACAAAAATAAAATGGATCAGTTAGAAAACTAGAACAATCATGAGGTCTTATGTGCTTCCATATGATCATGATATTCCTTCTAGAGAACATAATATTTCATTACCTCTTCTAGATTTCCCAACTGCATATTCTCTAAATCTAGCTCTCCATAAAAAAAAATGGTGGTGACTTCTAGATTTAATTCTTGTTCTATTTTCTTGATGAAATTATGGGTCAATGTGATGAACTTGATGGGCTTCATCAAGTATTCATTAAAAACCTCTTTATTCACCTATGTTAGTTATTCTATACTTGTTTGATTGACTTCTCTTGATTCATCTATTGAGAGATGAGAAAGTAGAACATTTAATATGATCTTATGAATATTTCCCATGAAATGTTAAGGGATTGTTTTATTAATTTAATTCATACCCAAAGATCTTACAAAAATAATACGCCACAAAGGATTAATCTTGATTGTTTGTAAGTTGATGTGTGTCCCTCATATGTCTTTTCTTGKCATTGMTTCTCTATCAATGAATTCCCATATCCCTAATGAATTTTCCTCAGTATAATACAAGCATAGCCCCAMTACTAGCGAGCGTCCATAGCCTTGATGGGTTTACTTGTACTTCCCACACTAGTAATAKTGCTTTCAACTTCCTTTGTAATTTTTGTTTGGCATTTACCCTTTAATATTTATAATATATGTATTGATTTTGCAACTTGGGTGATTTTRTGAAGTGGGATGATATAWTAGTTTCTTTGATATGCCAACCTTAGTCAACACCTTTCACTTATGGGTCTATTCTGAAAAGATATTGGTATATCTCTTACATTTATGTGAATTGGGAGATATATCACAAATATCATTCAGAAGACATATTTGACTTGCAACTTCCTTTAACTTWTGAAAACCAACAAGCTCTATATGAGAGTGATCACACAGTTGYAGGAAGGTTTTCATCATGAGTATGAATTTTTGAACTATATAATATGATGGTTTCTCTTTGAAACAGACATGAACCAGTTACTCCCTTGTTAGCATAACCAATATTTGTGTTGTTAAGATTACTACAATAGTGCAAGGCACCTTTTCCACATTTGAGTACTTGAAGATATACTAACACATGAGCTAAGATCAAATTTTGTTACACAATCTCGTATTCCTTCCAAAACAGTGTGTTATCGCACAATCTATGGTTTCGAAAAATACCAACCCAAGCCACAAATGTGAGACACAACTGGGAACAAATATCATTGTCACCTTAATAGATGTCCCCCTCATTTTAGTAAAGGATGATTCCAACACGAGGGAGGCTTCCCGATGACCCTAGGGGGATTGATATGGAAAGTGGAAAGTGAGTGGAGAGTGTCCCTATAGGTCAAGGTCAATAGTGGAAACGAGGCCTAAGAATAGGTCTTGTGAGTTGATAAAGTTTTCCAATGTCATGTACCTGCAAAACAATGTTAGACCTGCCTGATACAAGACAATATATGGTAAATGAATCCTTAAAACCAATGGGAAATCATAAAGAAACCTTGTTGTCCAAAAATTGTAGAAGTATGGGGATATATATCAGAAATGAATAAGTTATGATAGCTGCAAAATTAACCATCAAAATCAAGTGCAAGATGTTGGAAATAAATCTAGCAACAAGTAGATAAATTTCCAATGATTAGATCAAGACTTTGATAGAAATTAAAGGGTTGTTACCAAGTGTTATCATAAATATATGTAACATCCTTATGTCTGTAGAAAATATTTCCTACAGCAGAAAGTTCTATCCACTAAAATAAGCAAGTAAACCACCAAAACAATAACTATTAACCAGTAGAACAATTACCAAGGCTTACAAGTGAATTTCAATGGTAGAAGATTGAGTAAAAGAATGAAAGAGGATGATTTTGTTGCAGCCATATTGGATGTAGCTTAAAGTCTATTGTAGAAACTAAATCACTTGTCTAATCAAGACGCCCTTAGGGAACAATATAGCTTAAAACATGTAAAATCAAATTATAAACTTAAACAATTCAATCTCCTTGACATCACGTTTATCAATGCATAATATTCAATCTCCAATGCAAAATATTAGTGACTTATCTATTGGGTTATGGAGTCTCTTGTTTATGCGCTAGGTTTTATTACTTCTCTAGAGGTGTAATCCATTTTAGTACATAGATCAAGCAAACCTTAGCAAGGTAAATCTACAAGGGTGTAAGCCCTTTTACTCCTTGTAGAAACCTTTGCAAAATAGCCTTTTTGATGACAAACAAAGATAGATTTTAATGGAGGGTGTATGCCCTTATACTCCCCCAAGTGTTTTGACAAATTAACCTTGAAATTGAGAAGAAAAACATAGAATTGCAGAAATTCTTTACCTAATCCAAGATATAGCATGAAAAACCCTTACTTATCAAGAATATTCCACCACAATAGACAAGAAACTAGCATCCAAGAGATAGCGCTACCCTTTTTCCTCCAATAGACAAGTACTCCATCCAAAATGAACCAAAGAAGAGAGAGATAGAATTTCCCAAGTAAGGAGAAAATTTCAGCCAAGAATCTTATGTAATTCTCAAGTGATGATGATAAAATGAAAGTGAGGGGACCTCTATTTATATGATGTCACCTAAAACCAATTTGTCCACTTTCAAATATCAACAACAAATTAGAAGGAGGATGATATCCTCTATTTTTATTTTACAACTTAAAAATATTAAATTACATAAATGAAATCCCTTGGAAGGGTGACATCATGCACTAAAAGGTGATGCTAGGCCTCAAAAGTGAGATGTTGACCCTCTATATGTAAGTCATTGGGCCTCCAAGGGCCATGTGTCCATCTCTCATTCTATGGAGTGTCATTTCATCCATATTCCTTCTCTAAACCACATCATCTTTGTTCTAGAAATATCAATCCCACAAACCCTAGCCTCTCTCATGACGACAAGGCTTGGAAGGTGACATCTTGGATGTAGTAACCAGCTTTTAATTTAAACTAACATGAATTAAAATAGAGCAGAAAATTTTAAACTTTACTAAAAATTTGCCTACTCTAGCATATTAAATCCCAGATTTTTATAAATAAAATAACATTTTTACATAACACTATGCATACAAGTTAAATTTAAGTAAACACTTCACAATTTTGAGTTTAAATACCTGTCA
>JASDQU011404810.1:24908-36722 GCA_032191745.1 Picea mariana | reverse complement strand
GGTGTCTACTAGCATGCAAGCTCAAATGTCGGCGAGGGATTGTGTGGTGCATGGTTTGAGTAAAAGGGAAGTCCACCCATCGCATTCTGACCATTGAATGGTCACCTCCACTGTCATCCCTGAGCTGTCCCTTCGACCGACCTCAGTAGGTTCCATAGTTTACAGTACCCAATGCCATTATGGAGTTGAATGTGTCCATCTTGGCCATGAAACTATAGACTATTTGCATGAGGGAGAAGGAGATCACTCTGTCTCTCAACAGGGTTCACATTAATATAATAATAATGCTGATGAATGCTCTACTGCAAGATATGATGAAAGTATGTTGTAGGGTAAATGAACCCTGCAGGAGTTACCTCCCTTAGGCTCTTCCTAGAGCTAAGAAAAAATAGAGATGCAATCTATAGATTTTCCTAGATCTAAATCATACATGAAAATATCTACGAGTTGATGGAATGAAAGGATTACCCAGTGATCTGACGGTTGTCCTTGCACACTCCTTGGTTGTTAGCTTCATAGAAGATGACATTTTCTCTTACCAACATGGATCTGCACACATAGAGACACAAAGAAACCTTTCACAAGATCAAACGAATCATGTATACATGGATAACACATCTAGTGATATAACATAAGAATATCAATTCCCTACAAACATCATAACATTTACATACAATCAAGTAAAGATGAAAATCTTGTACATCTTCTACTAATGGACAAATGGATTACAACTTACAATCAAATAAGTTGATGTAGTGCTTTCCCAAGTTCCTTGCCCAATCTTTGTAATCAAACTACTAGAATAAGTTTTCTTTGTCCTTTCTCCCCGTGCGTTTCCCATGAGAGACCCCCATTATTTATAGGATAGTAGAGATAATATCAAAGGGTAGTTTGGATAATATCTCCATGCCCAAGATAAAAATCTTCTTGAGGTCTAACCACGAAAAATATGGGGTTTAATCTCATCTCTTGAAACCAATCCCATATAGGGAGTAACATACCCAGTCGTTCCTTGCATTCCTGCAGGCAGCGACCGATCGCCCCTTGCAAGTGAACAATGAGAGACCAACACTTTCTGGTCATGGGATGTAAAAGGGAAACCAACAACCAACAAAAAAGGTTACAAACTTGAAAGTACCCAATGTGATTATGGAATTAAATGTGTCTGCGCTGGCCATGAGACTCCAAAATGTTTGCATGAGGGAGAAGGAGATCACTCTGTCTCTCAAGAAGGTTTGCATTAATATGAGAATAATGTCGATGAATACTCTGCTCCAATATATGATTCCAAGTATCATCATGACTGATTGTTTGCATCTTGAGGAACTCATACCCATGAGAGAACACAACAAAATATGCCTTGAGGGTGATGTGATCCTTGGTAAGTTCACTGGGAACATAGAATAGCCTCTAATCTTCAATTGCATCTCTCATATTATAATGGCCCTTCTGCATACGTTTCCCCTTGTTCATATTCCCCCTACTTGTATGCATGTAAATCCCTCTACTCTGTCCTTCATTCTAATGGCTCCTCGCAGCTATAAGCCTTGCCATTTGAATGCTAGAACTTTTGGGGTAGGGCCATCTCGTGCAACAAGAGCAACAATATACATTGTTGGTTACTATGAAACCCATGTGCCTGAGGAAGACAAAGTTTCCATGTCGGCCCCGGAAGATGAGGTTCTCCTTGTTTTTGAATTTGAAGAATACTCAGAGGTTGACTTACAAGTGGGAAGGGTGATCCCGGATATAGGATGCACCAGGACCCAAAACTCTAAGTTATTTCACACCTTTGAACTCTACTGGCATGTCAAGATCATGGTATCTCTCAACATGATGCCGAAAGAAAAATATTTTCATCATCTCAAATACCGAATGGAGAGGCCGGAGATACAGATGGAATACATGTCCAAAGTCAACACTTGGTTGGCTCGCAAACACAGAGGTGTCTTCCAACCACCCATTTCTTGTCCTAGGGATATGACTGGTGCTTCTGGAGATGCAACTACTGATCCTCATGGTGGTATTTCTGAAGATGGCGTGGGTCCTAGAATGTCTTCTGCTATGGAACCTCAGGTTCCAAATAATTTCTAGAACATTTTCTTATGGTTAATTTAGTTTTTTCCTATGTTTTTATAGTTTCCAGATATGATCATAGACATACTAGACATTTCAATTTTATCTTTCAGTTTCTAAGCATAATAGTGGCAGACATGGTATACATGGTTTCCCCTCTAGGCCAGATCTTTTTTCCCAATGAACCTGAAAGACTGTCATGGTTTTTCAGGTCCAAAAACTTGATGATTTCTAGACTAGATATTATTTTCAGGATTAGCTGCGTAGTGTAAGTCATTTGATACGGATTATTTCCGGCACGAAATGAGAGAGGAGATATAATAAATAAATATACGGAGATATATCAGATATCCAACAATATAACATAAATATATCAGAGATGCAACCATAGACAAAGAGATATAGTAATACACGATTTCTATTAATGAAAAAAATGTACATAGACTGTAAAAATACAGAGTGAAAGACTCGCTAGAATGGTGGCAACTTATCTCTGAGAAGAGATGTGATGGCTATTCTCATTCGCAAGAATATTATCATTACAATGAGGCTCTAAGGGCCTTTTTAACATAAGGAAAATCCAAAACCCTAATCCTGGAAGATGAAAAGCCAAAAGGTTTGCGGGCCCCGATGGGGGTAGTTGATACGTCGACTTCCCAGGGGCGTAACTTTTGCATACGATCTCCGTTTGGGGTGCTTGATACACTGTTAGAAAGATCTATTCGAGGATTACAACTTTTGCGTGAGAAACATGGAAACTTCGTTCCTCTTCCATGTTTCTCCCCCTTTTCCCAAAAAACATCGTTTAGGGCCTCAAAACGGCTCCGAAAGTTCAGGACCCGAAAAACTACTACAAATAGTAAATTACCAAAATTGCCAAAAAACTATTTTGAGCCAGTTGAAAAAGGTGTGTGGCCACCGATATCCACTTGGATCAATCCTCCCTCCTTAGGAAGCAATGGTCTCCATTGCGTTGAGTGCCCGGGGGAGAGGAAAAAGTGTCTGTCGAATCTGAATCTTGATGAGCTGCTTGCCTTGCTGGAGACGTCGCGCTGCTCAGTTTGTGGAAGACTGTTATGAACCTATTGAGGCTGAGGTTGTTCAACAAGTCGAACTACATGAAAGGACAATGTGCATAAGGAATCTTTGCGCTTTGTTGCAACCTTGTCGACTTGCTTCTGTTGGATAGAAGGTGCCTAGAGCGAGGCTGTAGTGGTTGCAGTGTCCTTTTGTTCCCCTTTTGAACATATTGTGAAGAAGCTGAATTTTGCAATATGAGGTACTACCTTGTGACACTTTTTAGGTGGAACAATAGTTGGAACTACCTATGGTATTCTGTAGAAATGACCCCCCAAAGTAACAATGACACTACGGGGTCGAGACTCATAAACAACATGGCGTCTTCACATATATGGTTGGACCAAGAGAAAATCATAGAAATCTAGTGGGGAAACATCACATAATACCTCATCCTTGAAGGGTTGGATGCTATATGACAATCGACACTGTTGGATGACACAAAGATCTCGTCCTTGGTGAAGCAACCCGATGTTGTATGGCTGCGGGTGTGGTGTTGTCAACAATCCCAACTGTTTGACGACCTCTGTTGAGATGAGGTTCTTTTGGCTTCTGCTATCAACAATAAAATGCAGCGGAGTCCCCTTCACCCACATCTGTGAATGAAAAAGGCACTCCCCCTCTTCTGGATTTGTTGGTTCTTCTGGTTGAATTGCTGCAGTCATGACAATAGAAGTGGGGTTTGCATCAATGATCTATCCTTTACCAATATTTTCAGAATCAGATTATGAATCAGGGTTCGGCTCCTTGTATTTGATCTCGGCCACCAATGACTATTTTGAGCGACATTCATCGGTGTTGTGCTAGGGGCTTTTGTGGAAATCACACCATTTTCCAGTGTCCTTCTCTATCTTCTCGTGACCCTTCTTTTCTTGTGGATTGGATTGGTTTTCGGGAGCTTGTTTGTTAGGGATTTCTTTTTCATACTTTGGTTGTTGAGGATTTGCAGACCCGAACTCCCGTTTGTTCTAGTGCTTAAATTTCTACTCGATTTTAATAGCATATCGATAGGCAACACCGAGTGATGAGATGTCTAGAGAATTCATTTCAGTTTGGATGTAATTGTGTAGAGCCCCACGATATTTCAGAACCAAACGTCATTCAGAGTCTTTGATACCCAGCTTGGTGCGCAAAGAGTGGAAGGTATTGGTGAACTCCGGAACTGCTTGGCCCCTCTCTTGCCACAATGTGGTCCATCTCATCTACTGGTCCTCATATTTTCCAATAGGGTAATACTGTTCCTTTACCGCATCCACAAAAAAATCCCAAGTGGGCTCGGCCCCATATATTCTAGAATCCTCTGTGGAACTCTGCTCCAAGTAAGTTTCCCACCAATGTTTGACATGGGGGAGAGCCTTAAGGAGTTTGAATATGATCTTTTCTCTGTTGGAAAAATTTTGAACATAGAAAAAACCTTCTAACAGATTTAACCATTTATCTAGGGCATCCGCATCTATCTGACCTTCAAATATAGGAATATCAAAATTGACCCGTACCTTAAAATGTGAGGTGCCTCCAAAGTGGCCACTTGATGAAGATGCCCTTGATGCTATAGGGAGGCGTTGAAGGATGTGGGAAAAATTCTCCATCATTTCATCCCTCTGTCGCATGAGAGATTGCTCAAGCAATAGACTTATAGGATGGTCTACTCCGTCGTTTTTATTTTCTTCCGCCATGGAGGATTTCTTGGGTGTGCGAGAGCGATTGTATTCAATAGAGACAAGATCAAGACCCAACTTGCTATACTCTGACCTTGTCAGGGACATGCACTAAAAAACAATCAAGAGCAACCTGCTTTGATACCATTGATCCAGATTATTTTCAGCACAAAATGAGAGCGAAGATATAATAAAGAAATATACAGAGATATATCGGATATCCAACAATATAACATAAATATATCAAATATGCAACCATAGACACAGAGATAAAATAATACATGATTTATATTAATGAAAGAAATGTACAGAGACTGTAAAAATACAGAGTGAAAGACTCGCTAGAATGGTGGCAGCTTATCTCTGAGAAGAGATGTGACGGCTACTGGCATTCGCAAGAAGATGATCATTATAATGAGGCTCTAAGGACCTTTTTAACATAAGGAAAAGACAAAACCCTAACCCCGAAAGATGAAAATCCAAAAGGTTTGCGAGCTCCGATGGGGGTAGTTGATATGTCAACTTCCCAGGGGCATAAATTTTGCATACAATCGTCGTTTGGGGCGCTCGATACACCGTTAGAAATATCTACCCGAGGACTACAACTTTTGTGTGACAAACATTGAACGTTCATTTATGTGGCTCCCCGTTTTCCCAAAAAATGTCGTTTAGGGCCTCAAAACGGCTCCGGAAGTTCAGGAGCCGAAAAACTGCTAAAAATAGTAAATTACCAAAATTGTCAGAAATTTTTTTTGAGCTAGTTGGAAAAGGTGTGTGGCCACCAATATCCGCATGGATCATCATTAATATATGATCCATATCCATGAGTATTAGTCTCAATTGACCAATAATTCTCATGATTTGAATAGTCCACTTAATGCTCATTGCATCGGGTGATGCTCACAGGGGTGAAGAAATAGGATTGAAACCAACAAAATGAATCTCATAGCAAGAATCATCACTTTTGGGGCTTGCACCTAGTAACCAGGATTTCCCAGGTGGTCACCCATCCCAAGACGCCTTTGGCTCAAGTGCGCTTAACTGTGGAGTTTTCCCCACAATCAAGCCCACTTAGCTTGCTACCCCATTTGAAAAAACTTAAAATAGGGGGAGATCTTATCTATAAGGATTCACATGGATGGGTTACACTATGCCACTAGAAAGAAAACACGCAAGGAAAATGAGTTTGTAGAGAACAATGATAGAAATAAGAGGCGGAACTCTGGTAGTGGTCGAGAGCAAGCTTTGCTTGGTGCTGACAGTACTGTGTATCGCATACTGTGTCCTAGAAATGTGGTTGGAAGTGTTATAAGAAAGGGGGGTAAAGTAATAAAATATCTGATACAAGAGACACATTCGAATATCAAAGTTGCAGATGCTGTTTGAAGCGTTGATGAGCGCGTGATAGTAATCTTCAGCTCACCGTCAAGCAAGGACAAGGAGAAGGATGGTGAGGATGGCAATGACAATGAACCTATCTGTCCTGCTCAGGATACTCTTCTTAGAGTGCATTCTGTTATTCTCCAAGAATCTTCTGGTAGAGATAATGACGGCGACAAAAAGCGACAATAGAATGCTCAATTGCTAGTTGGTAATAGCCAGACCGGAAGTTTGATTGGAAAAGGTGGAAATAACATTCAAAACTTGAGAAGCGAATCGGGTGCAAAAATTCAGATACCAAGAAAAGATAAGTTTCTAGGCTGTGCTTTTAGTTTTGATGAAATTGTTCTGATATCTGGGGATGAAACCTCTGTAAAGAAAGCATTATATGCAGTTTCATATTTTCTGTATAAACACCCACCTAAGGAGAAAATTCCTTGGGTTAATATTTTACTTGCAACAAACCAACATCCACTCGTTCCTTTTGGTGTGCCTGCATTTCCTCCGACAAATTATCTTCCACAAGGAGATTCACTGTTTTCTCATCACAATTTATGTGCTTCAATTCTTGGTTATGTATCCCATTTATCAGGACTGGGAGGATATGGAAGTGAAGACGGAAGTGCACGGCCTCTTAGTAACCCTATTCTTTCCATTTTTTCAAAATTTGGGAATTCTGCTGTTAAGAAAAGTCCCGAGGAGTTTTCTATTCGAGTACTATGCTCAAATGATAAAATGATAAAATTGGAGGGGTGATTAGCAAGGGCGGGAATACAATCAAAACCATGAGGAAGGATACAAGAGCAACAGAGTTGGCTGATGATCGTGTTTTACCTACTCTTGAGGTCGTTCTCCAATTGTAAGGAAATACTAGTGGTACCACTGACAAAGATGGTGCCATTTCTACGAGGTTTCTTGTTCCATCAAAGCACATTGGTTGCCTTCTTGGTAAAAGTGGCAACATAATTAGTGAGATGTGGAGGCAAACATGAGAAAATATTTGCTTATTTGGCAAAGATGGGCTACCAAAATGTGCCTCTGAAAATGAGGAGCTTGTTCAGATTATTGGATAGCCGAGTGTTGCAAGAGATGCACTCATCCAAATTATAACAAGGCTTAGGGAGGATATTTTCAAAGATAAGGATGGTGCTAGCAACACTGGCACCGTGCTTCATTTATCTAGTCTATTAGAGCCTAGTACGATTCCTCTTTCATCAAGCTATGGCACAAAGCAATATGGTATAGGATCTCCAAGGAGAACAAATGCGGGTAGATCAGATTCTGGATTAAGTAGTTTTGGAGCACTCTAGGCTGGGATGGGAAGTTATGCATGAGTAAATTCATGGGGAGAGAATATTCTTCCATTTAGTAAATAAAATCAAGATTCCATGGGTGGAAAGAAACTTCTTCCCTTGAATAATGTTACTTTTATTTCATATACCAATTAGTTTTTGGTTGTTCAATCATTTTTATTTCAATCTTAGGAGTGTTGTTGATATGTAGATGCTTTGTTAAAAATTGTGTTTTTCTTAGTCAAAATATGGCTCATAACACTTAAAATAGGGATAGAAATTTTATTTGAAATGAAGATATGTTAAGAAACACATGAAGATATGTTAAGATAGGAAGATAATGAAGATAATTTTTCAGGTTGAGTGAAAGAGACACAATCACAAAGAGACACAATCACAACATCGACTCTTTTTTCATTTAAAAGAAATCGATTACATACGGGCTTCTTAATATGAAAATCGTTCCATGTAAAAAAACTTACATATAACCAATCAAATATATGAAAAACTCTAAACAATTTCAATAAGCACAATTGGTGTAAGTCGAAATAATGAATTGGAAATTTAAACATTAATCTTCAAATGACAATCTAAAGACTAATAAGTAGTATAAATTTTAAAATAATACCTGAAAGATAGTCGAAATCCTATTTGAAATGATCTTAAGTAGCATCAAATGAACATTTAGAGAAAAGGCTACTGCAAACCATGTATTAAAGACATTCAACACAAAACTTACAGATAGGTCTTCAAGAACAAAATGTTTTCATTATTTCCACAAAATTAAAATCTACCATGTCTTGATTATTCCTCCTCCCTCACTGGATTTCAAAGTGAGATAGTTATACATTACAATGATCTTATCTATATCCAAGACCAATGGATTTCAAAAATGGACTGTGATTTTGAAAACGACACATTCACAGAGAAACACAATTTTTGGTATTCATCTCCTTGTTTGCTGGGTTTATATGATCACCAATCCAATGGTTGAACCTTTTACTTCAAAACCATGTGCCCAATCTTGTTTGTGCTGAGAAAAACCATACAAATTGACGAAACATTTAGAACGTGGTCGGTATAGGATTTCTGAGAAAATCCTTTTTAGAACATTGAATATATATCTCACATATTTCCATTTTTGAGGCAATGGTTTGCATGGAAATTAAATGGACTCATTACGCACAAAACCCATGTCCCCATTTTGCAAAATTCTTTTCCATTTGCTCATAATTTACCTGCCAAAATCATCTCTCTGTCCTGGCACGTATTTCAAATTCATCAATCTTTGAACAAAAAGAAGAGGCATGATAAGATCTCAAAGTCTTCGTGGATGCATACAAACCAAGATCTGACCAAGAATGCTAATTCATGAAATATTTAGAATGAAAAAATTTGCTTCAAGGAGAATATTTATGTAGAAAAATCTCGAGATACCTCCAGCCACAACTCCTATCCTTTTGAATGCCTTTTACATCTTCTTGTCTTGATTCTCTAGCAACCACTTTTAGTTAGCATTTTTTCATTTTTGTGCAATGAATTAATCCTTTAGGTAAATACTATATTTGATATTTGTTCCTTGAACTGGGACGCAATTTAACCATTAATAAAAGTTAATTAATAAACTTTTATTTCCAAATTTTGAAGTTGACTATCTGAGAAAAAGGTTGATCACATTTTAATTTCCTGAGCATGATAATTGAAATATTAGTCTTGGAAACCATTCCAAAATTAATATTCATCATTCAATATAACCAACGAGTCCTCTTGAGTGCAATCTGGAGGTATGGATCTCAAGATATGCACTCAGGAAGTCGAGGTACCAAAAATAATTTCCAAACAAGTGTTGAAATATACTCTAATGATATTTTAATTTATGGAATAATTATGGAAAAATTCATCTCTTAAAACCTATTCCATCATATTACTCGTCAAATTACATTTCCAACGAGGTATATTTTTTCCAAAACCGACGCCCAAATCTTGAGTTATGATCTTCGGAAGTTCGTTGCTCAGTAGTCATTCATCAATTTCATGGATTAATCTTGTCCCTTCATTAAAATTCACATTTTAAAATACCACATGAATTGTGGTATTTGATAGTGAAGTGTTTATATAGTAAAGGGATCCACATGAATTATGTGAAACAAAAGGAAACTATGAAGCTCGAGCCATAGGAAAATCATTACTCAATAAAAATTTTGGTGACCCAATTGCCCAATCAACGCCTAGTCAACATTCAATCAGCGTCCATGTCATCGCCATGTGTATCACTGTGATAGTTTCCATAGAATGACAAATGTCATATTTTCATTCATTTCCACAGTTCTTAGTGTCATTGGTTGGCATGTCTGCCACATGTCTTTATTGGATACGGTGGAATAAAACTTAGGAAAATTTTAAGTATTTATATGGTGAGATGAATGAGAGGAGAGGGGGAGGGGATGGCGGTTTGGTGGAGTATGGAAGGTTCTAGTGTTGTGGGGATGAGGAGAGGTTGCGGGGGCAAGGTAAATGGGTTTCTGAACCCATAGAGGAGGGAGAGGAGTGAAGTGAGGGGGAAAGGAAAAAAAAGAATGGGAGATGGATAAGATGCATGGAGAGAGAGAGATATGAAGGGATAAGGAGGGGAGAGAGGATATGAAAATGAAACTAAGTAAGGATGATCCGTCGGACGGGTGTGGGGGGTAGAGGGAAGAGAGGTAGAAGGGGAAAATAAAACTAAGTATAGTGAAGGATGGAGTTATAAGAGAGGAGAGTATATAAGAGAGAGGAGTATAAGATATGGGAGAGAGGAAGGGGAATGAGTGAAATTTCCAAATAATACAATTATGGTAGAGTGAATGAGAGGGGATTGGTAGATGAGATGAATAAGTGAAATATGGAAATGAGACTAAGTATGGTAGATTGTAGGAGAAGTGAAGTGGTTATGAGAGTATGAGAGAGAAAAAACCGAGAACATGAATTTCTCTCTCAGTTAAAAATAGAAAGGTGAGTTTCCAAGAAGACTAAGTACCAAGACTAAGTACCGAGAGAGAAACCAATTGTATTGCACATGAAGAAATGCTCTTTTAAACAAAAACATGGATATCTTGAGCATACAAACTCATATTTGAATCTGTAAAATATGTGAGCAGTATGAAATGAAGGGATACATCGTGAGATTATGATCTTTTAAAATTTTATTCTTCTCGTAATTAATATTTTTTTTTGAAGAGAGGAAAATCAAGGTGACCAAATTTTTAATCAACAAGGGTCACTATTGGAAACTGACAGAAGAGATGACTTTTGGCATTATTGTTTGCGGAGGAAACTGGAAGGAGGGAATTTTATTGGAATTATGCTGGTAAGAGGAAAATGACTGGACATGTTCATTGTTCCATGCATTAACTATGTGGAAGTAGAATATTATCATTATGCTTGTAAGCAATGGTGAAATTTGAAGGTAGTCATAATTTCAATTTCAAGGACCTATTGAGATGAAAAGTGTTTCTTTTATGTAAGGGAATTTTTAATAAAGTGTACCTTCTAATATTAAAGTGACTTTATCTCATAAAGTGCACTTATGTTATAAAGTGAAAATGTACTTTAATATTTTAAAGTGATTTATTTTGGAAGGAATGATTCATGACCCTTGATCTTGTAAAGGCAAGACTAGATCTTGGCAATTAGATCTAGGGTTGGGGAAGGTGAAGAGCCACTTTCATATTATAAGAGAATGCATTGGGTAGTGTGCAAGACACATTGAGGAAGAGTTAGAGATAGATTTTTGAGAAGAGCTTGAGAGAGGAAAGAGGGCAGCAAGAAGGGTGAATTTCCCAAGAGAGATTGGGCACAAATCCTAAGAGAGATTTCTATGTGAGGGTGTTGTAACTTACAGCTATTAGAGAGGCTGTACTGTGTTGATCCATAAAGTTCGTACAATAGCCTGGGAGGACATGGATTTCGAGAAATATTTCTACAGTCAAATCGAGGTAGCTTTTTCAAAGTTTTCTATTGTTGAAGAGGGCAGTTTCTGTTGATGTCTGTACAACTGTTATTTGGAACATATTTTGAGGTGCTGTAAGAGGGATAATCCATACAATAGTATGGATTTTGTGGGAACATAAATCGAGGAAAAAATTCAGGACTCTTGGGTACTGTAAGTTATTTCTCTTGGCTGTAAATGTATTGCTTCTGCTGATATATATTTCCTTAAGCTAATACAATCTCTCTCTCTCTCTCTCTCTCTCTCTCTCTCTCATTGGGTTTCCCTACATTGGGGTTTTCCCTAGCATTGCCTATTTCTGATTTTTTCTAAGATTAATGGTTGTTGTTCATTGTGTTTATTC
>JASDQU011404809.1:52365-67408 GCA_032191745.1 Picea mariana | reverse complement strand
AGTCCGCCTTCAACGGCATAGTATGAACAAATAATAAGTATTGTACTTCGATTTACTGTATGGTCGCCTGCTTTTCAGTATATATGGGGTGGGAAAATCGTGGTTCCCACCTTTCTTTTATTTTGTGCAGGTTGAAAGGTATCAGTGTGTTACTCTTTCGATCCTTGGCGTCATTTACTTCCCAGTGGCATGGTAGGGCAGGGAAGTCTTTGTTACATCATAGAACAATATTAAATAAACAATTATATTTTCGAACAACATTTACCAATAACAAGAATGAAGTTCAAAAATGGGGAGTAAAAAATGGGCATGAATTACATCAGATTTTCAGAAATAGTTTAAGTTTTTCATGGATCAAAGTTTCATACATTTCAAAATTCGACTTTAAGAGTTTTGCCCCATTTTAAACCAATCCAAATAATCAGAAAATCGATCAAAGTTCTTAATTGACCTGAAATTTAAATTGAAATCCCCTAAAACTATTTCTGCTTTACATCATATCATGCCTTTATGTAATTTAAAATTATTTTTTACAATATCAAATTCTAATTGTACTGTTTTATAAATTTATTTATTTTTTAAACTTATTTTAAGATTAAAATCAATCAATTAAATCACTATCAAAATCAATAAATTAAAAAATTAAAAAAAATTAAACAATATTTTTTAATAGAATGATCTCACTCTATTTTTTAATGAGAAAATTAGCTTATAAAATATTCTATTTACATTTTATAGAACTACATTTTGTTAAAGCTTAGTCTAACTGTTCTACATTTTTGCTTATTTTTATGGGAATATTTTTTTGGTGATATTTACCTAAAATCTGGTTAGAAGTTATTGGATATGCAGATTTCAGTGGTTAATTATGTATAATTCTAGTGTTTCAGAGGTTTTTCAAAAACCTGAATCCAGTTATGCATTCAAAAATGCAATTTAAAAAACAGAAAATTGTGTTTTCCTGCAGATTTATGTCGAGGATTCCGGTGAAAATGGCAAAAAAGGTAGAACAGTTAGACAACCCCTTTCATTAATGATGTTTTTAAATACAAAATAATATTTATTTTGATATTTCGTATTAAAATAAAAAAAAACTTCATAGTCTAAACCTACATTTGCTCAAAATCCAGCCAGGAATTATTAGATCTGCAGATTTGAGGATTTGAGTGATTGTTTCTGTATAATCCCAAGATTTGAGTGATTGTTTCTGTATAATCCCACTGTCTAAGAGGTTTTTCAACATGTTTCTACATTCAGAAATAAATTAAACAACAAAAAAATAGTGATTTCCTTAAAATTTATATTAGCAAATTCTGATGAAAAAAATCATTAAGTATACCCCTTAAACAAGACCAAAAAACACTATAACAATTAAAAATGTTTTAATAAAATTTTTAAATACAAAATATCATTTGTTTTGTTTTGATATTTAATATAAAAAAGTAAATGAAATTTTTTGCAGGATTCCATGGGAAGAACAAATCTTTTGTCCATTATTTATTTTTGCGAAGATATTATTATTATTCAAGTCATTTATTATTTTTAAAACTATAATTTTTTAAAAATAAAAAATTATAGGCCCGGTATTTTTAAAACTATAATCCGCCGTTCTGTAAGACCTTCGCTGACATGCTGACGTTGATCATGAAGGCCTACAGACGCTGGATGAGAAAAAGGTGGAGAATAGTCGGTCTGTTGCAGTTCGAGATATGAATCGTGGAATGATACTTGATATGATCCTTCGTTTGCAAAGACTGTTGGAACAGTTTCTGGCCAGCTGTCCAACGGGAGCTGCAAAGAACAATTGGTTTGTTCATATTACTGCTTACTCTATTGGTTGGTTCAGATTATTGTTTACTCTATGGTGAGGGAAACTTTCTTTACGAAGATATTGTTGGGATTGGGTGACAACCAATTATCAAAAATAGATTATGAATCTAATTATTCTGAGTTGGTTACAATCAAGTAGATAAAGTTAGATTATAGATAGGGATTGCATTTAATATTCAGTTTCATGTGTGAATGTATAAATTTTAGAGGCAAAATGATTGTGAGAGACTGAGTGTATGAGAGACTTGCAAATCTGATGTAATCTTCATAATTCAAATAATAAGAAAACTAATACCTATGCTTGATAAACGTAGCCCAACGTTTGAGTAAACTACATGAAATCTTTGTATCTATTTATATATATATAATTTTTATTTATCATATTATAAATTATGTTTCTGCATTGACAATTCCAACATGTGGTATCAAAGTTGAGAAAGTCGCAGACTGAAAAAACCGCTCACTAGAAGAGGCTGCGTTGAAATAGCCGTGTTGGAGAGGTTGCGTGGGTTGCTTGAAGGGAGGGCGGACTTCTGGATCAGCGTTAGGGGCTCTTACTTGAAGGGAGCCTGTTTTTCCCTCTGCACTTACTGAGTTTTCAATATTCAAGTCAACGCTGGGCGATAAGGGGAGCGCTGTGTTGAGAAGCCGATCCTTAAAATTATTGCGCTGTGTTGAGAAGACAATCCTTAAAAATATTCGTATGGTTATTTAAGAGTTAAGGTACAAATATTTGTTTTGCTTGTTTCAATATTGAATTTCCTTTTTTAAAAGGAAAACATGAAAGTCAAGTCACGTGGAGGTTTCTTTTAAAAGGTATATATAATATGGGAAGGAGTAATTTTTTGTGAGGTGGATCATGTGAATGTTTTGAAATTTAAAAAAAAAAAAAGTTAAAAGATTAAAAAGTGGATATAAAAGGTTTTATGAAATATAAAGTTTTATTATTTTAAATCTTTTTGTGGTTATTTTTTAATTTTTTTATTAAGGATTTATATTTAATCTTATTTATTATTCTTTCACATTTAAAAAGATTTTTTATAAGTAGTGATTTGGGCTTTAGCAGTGGATATTGGGAGATATTTTGAGCTAATGGCTAAGGATTTGCTCGTGCAACAAGGCGTGGTGAAGACTCGGGAAAAACAAAGCAACCCACATCCATAACAGATGATGACTGGGATGAGATGGATGCGAGAGCACTGAGTGCCATATGCCTGCGTTTGGCTGATTCTATTCAATATTGTCTCAGAGAAGACAACAGCCGGTTTGTGGAGCAAGTTGGAAAGTCTATACATGACAAAGTCCTTGACAAGCAGAACCTACTTGAAGAGACAACTATACAGTTTGCGGATGAAAGAAGGTACAAAATTTGTTTACCATTTAAATACCTTCAATACCCTTATAGTTCAATTGACTAGTATGGAAGTTAAATTCGAAGATAAGGATAAGGCTATTACACTATTGTGTTCATTGCCTGAATCTTGGGATAATCTAGTTACCTCCATTAGCTTTAGCTCAGCGGATGTTTTAGATTATGACTCTGTTGTGGGAGCTTTGTTGGTTGAGGAGATGAGGAGAAAATCTAGTAAAGAAACCTCAACTTCAGAGGCAATGCTGGTCAGAGGTCGAACCACAGAGAAGAATGAGAGAAGTTCTTTCAGATCTAAGTCAAGACAAAGAAAAGGTAAAGCAAAATGCTGGCACTATGGCAAAACAAGCCATCTCAAGAAAGATTGCTGGAATACAAAGGAATCTGAGGAAAACCCGAAGGAAGCAAATTTGGATGTAAGAAATTCAGGTATAATTGATCACATTTTATTAATTTCTAGTAATTTACAATATCAAGAAGAATGGCAGTTAGATTCAGGTGCCTCCCACAACATGTGCTCGCATATAAATTGGTTATTTTCTTACCAATCTGTTAATGAGGGTGTAGTGTTTATGGGAAAAGGTATTCCGTGTAAAACTGTTGGGGTTGGCAGTATTAGAATCAGGATGTTCGATGGTATTGTTAGGGAATTAACAAATGTTAGATATGTACTTGAGCTTAAATCAAATTTGATTTCATTAGGAGTGTTGGATTCTTGTGGATATAAGTATACAGGTCAATTGGAGCTCTCACAGTGTCGAAAGGGAATTTAGTAGTAATGAAGGCAACAAAGGTTGATAACCTTTATAAGCTGGAAGGCAGTATTGAAGTGGCATCTGAAGTGACAGATGTATCTTCTTTTTTATGGCAGAAGCATCAAGGCCATAAGAGAAAGAAAGAATTGCATGTACTGGTAAGAGGTAAATCAATTCCAGACTTTAAATCTTTGTTTTTGAATTCCTGCTTGTTTTATATCTCTGCAAGATATGATGATGGTATAAAGGGATGTTGTGTGTGGGATCCTACTTCTCACAAGGTCGTCATTGACAGAGATATTGTATGTATGAAACAACCAAAAGGGTTGATTCAAGATTGCAACAGTAAATTTGTTTGCATGCTAGGTAATTCATTGTATGGCCTATTGGTACCCACGCAAATATACAAGATGTTTGAATCCTTCATAGTGAGTCAAAAATTTTCAAAGGGTAGGAATGACTATACGATTTATAGTACATTCACAGTCTTGATGTTCTTTGTTGATGATATGCTCAATGCAAGCCGAAGCATGGATAAAATTAGTAAGAAAATGACTCAAGTGGACAGGACAATTCAGATGAGGGATCAAGGAGCAACAAAACAAGTTGTGGGCATGGAAATATACAGAGATGGTAATGGTAAGCTATGGTTGGTGTTCAACATGAACATTATAAAACCAGTTTTTATCCCTCTTTCTTTCCATTATAAGTTTTCTTTAAGTATAGGGCCTGTGTATAAAGAAAAAAAGGTTATGTCTCGTATAAGTTCAGTAGGAGGTCTATTGTATGCGATGAAATGGTTAAGACCAGATGTTTCACATGCTAATGATGTTGTCATAAACATGACAGATTCAGGAGTTGCAGTGAAATGGGTGCTTCAGCGTATGGGAAGCAAAATTGTCACCTATAATGGTTACACTAAGATGGTCTATGATGATTGTAATGTATATTGTAATACATGTGTTTTGGACAGGAGGAGACCTATCACTAAATATGTTTCACAACACAGTTGTGGACGACATGTTGGAGGTGGACTGACCCCTCAGGAAATCCAAACTTGTGCAAGTCACACAGGCGAGATCATGAAACCAGTTTTACTAGAGAAGCTGCAATGGTGCTTGGCTTCTCTTCACTTTCAGCAAAGGCGATGAACAAAAGGAAGAAGCATTGTATCAAGTTAGTTGTTGTCAAGGTGGAGATTGTTGGGATTTGGTGACAACCAATTACCAAAAAAAGATTATGGATCCTATTATTTTGCGTTGGTTACAACCAAGTAAACAAAGTTAGATTATGGATAGGGATTGCATTTAATATTCAGTTTCATGTGTGAATGTATAAATTCATGTAAGTTCGTAGAGACAAAATGACTGTGAGAGACTGAGTGTATGAGAGACTTGCAAATTTGATGTAATCTCCATAATTCGAATAATAAGAGAACCAATGCCTATGCTTGGTGGACATAGCTCAACGTTTGGGTGAACCACGTGAAATCCTTGTTTTTGTTTATATGTGTATGGTTGTTATTTATCATATTGTGAATTGTGTTTCCACATTGAAAATTCTAACAGACATTACATATGTGTTTTGTTGAGCCTAGTCTAAACGTTTTATCTTTTGGCTATTTTTTTAATCTTTTTTCTTTTGTTTGATTTTGCCCGAAATCAAGTGAGGAATGGTTGGATCTATAGATTTGATTGGCTAAGTTTGTATAATTCAAACGTTTCAGGAGTTTTTCAACATGTTGAAATCTATTTATGCATTAAAAATGCAATTTAAACAATAGAAAATAACTATTTTATCCAGATTTATATAGCCAGATTCGGACCAAAAAACCCAAAGTTTAGCCAATTCCATTTTGTTGAATGGTTTCTCTGACATGGATTACAAAGATTGTGTCCTTTCATTTGAAACTTATTAAAAAGATCCAAAAACAAGTTGATGAGCTCGCTTCCTTTTACAACTTGTGCGAAAGCATTGGAATTTGTACGACTTCAAAGTATACTGATGTGCAGAAGATTTTAGATAAACTTCCTGAGACACTGGAAGAGTTCCTAAAAGGATAGTCATCGTCTTTAGTAGGGGAGAGACCCAGTAGCCCAAAGACCAGGCCAAAGAGGCTTGAAAGTCCAACCCCAAAGGCAAAGGAGCCTGTTGAGGATATGAATAGTAGGGGAGAGACCCAATAGCCCAGAGCCCAGGTCAAAGAGGCCTGAAAGTCCAACCCCAAAGTTAGAGGAGCCTGTTAAGGATATGAATGATATAAAAGCTCTACCAAACCCCGGGGATCACACTAAGGAAGAATTTGAAAAACCAAATTTTCCAAAGCAAGAGAATAAAGATGACTTAATACATATTCAAGTCAGGCAACTATTTCTTCTAAAGAGTAAAAAAACAAATTTGCATTATCCCTAATCGTTGGTTCCTCTGTCCCATATACTATCTCAAACAATTGGGAAAACATTTTCAGCTTCTGAGGAACCTGAATCAAGATTGATAACTCCAACATGGTAAACCCCATTAGCTGAAAATAGTAAGGCTAGATGGGAACTTGCTTTTGTTGAGTAGGCAAGCAGTCTTTGCAATCAAAGCAAAGTTTGGAGGTTTTAACCCTTATTGTTGGATGGTTTATACGATCAAAACTTCAACTCTTCGACAGTGAATTGCAAATGCCTAATCTGGGAGTTCAAGTAGCATGGTTCTACCTAGTTAGAAAGCAGCTTCGTTCTTGGCATTGCCTGCTCCACCCACACAAGAGGTTGGTGTCACAATGGTTGTTCCAATTGAAGGAGATCCATTTGTTGTGTCATTAGTTGTTCCAGTTCATCACTAGCTGTGTCATTAGCTGATTCTATTCATTGGTTGTATTTGATGTTTGGTGTAGCATTATTTTCTAGACTTTATCATTTAATCATATATGATATTTGGGTAAAAAGTAGGTATGTTGGACATGTTCTTTGAATGTATATGTACAAATTAACGATTACGATGCCTTGATGTTTTACACATACAAGAATACACCTGGTTTTAAGTCTGTGATGTTATTATTTTGTCTTCAGTGAAAATTAGATGAAACATTATAAGAGAGTCCATTATGACATTAATCCTTTATATCCTTATTATGTTGTGTTATGTTTATCTGGTTCCTTTATATTTTTATGTTGTGTTAAAGTTTATCTGGTTGTAGTGTCAAATGTTTATTGTATTGATGCCTAGCAGAACATTTCATGTTTTGTATGTTGTGACATTTGTATTTAGATAGAACAGTATATATCCCAACATATAAAACATTAAATGCTTTGTTGTGAAATGCATATTGTTTTCCCTGAAAATATGTTATAGATAATAAATCAAATTCATAAAATCTCTCGACTAGAATTTATAACACTGGAGTTGAGTTGGATGCAATAAAGGCCTGAAAGGATCATTCCCTCACTAAGAAATAATGGTTTGTTGTTTGTTTCTTATGTTCTATGTCTTCTTGCAATGAGACTTTTTTATGTTGTTTTGATTGCCTGACTTTTCCTACCATGATTGCAAGAAAACCTGATATTTCCAATTTGGTTAAAAAAATCCAAGAAAAAATCAAGTTTATTGTAACTTCCCCAACTTGCTCATTCAAATTGATACATTTTTTTCTTTATACTGCATTATGAAAATATTTTCTATAAGTTTAGTATTTTCTAATATTTACTAAAAATAACAGTGTAATTTTAAGGTCACTACTAAGCCAGACATCAAATTGGTGTATGAGACCCCTTGTTTGCGGGACAAGGGACCCCTTCCAGACAACCATTTGATTATTAAAGTATACTGAGGTATACATACCCTACCCCTTTAGATTTGAACTTGTAACCTCTTAGGAAGAAACAAGTATTCATAACCATTAAGACCCTTATACATATTGCTACATGATCGAAATAATCACAAAACATGGATTATTTGCCTGTCTAAGGAGATTAAAAAGTATTTTCTAATATTTGCTAAATATAATAGTAGTTGTGTTGCATTGGGAGGCACTAGTGAGTCTGAAACTATCCTTGATCCCTTCATATGTTATTTGTCCTAATTTTTGGTTATATTTTGCAAAATGTTATACATACTGCTACAGGATCTGAATAATCACTAAACAACGATTACTTGCAGACTTAAGAAGGGGATTAAATCCTCATTATAACTTCTTGACAAACTTATCAGGCTATTGTTTCATAAGGGTCTCATGTAGGGATGATGCATCTAGTTTGAAATAAACTTGTAGATACTCAACACACTCAAGCACTTCTTCAGGACAATATACACATCCACGAGGTAGTTGGCAGCCACTTCTCCTTAAATGAAATGCCTTACTTGGGCATCCACTTCATCACTTCAATTTGATACTAGACATTGCTTTGCAGGTTCAGAAATCTGGCATAATCCAGTCACAGTCACAGTCCTTATCCCATATGCAATCAATGACACTGCAATCCACAACAACACTTCTTATATACTTGAAAATTTGCACTATAGCTGAGGTAGTCCTAATGATCAACAATTCTATCCTCCGTGCTTTTCAATCAAATTTTGTAGCTTAATCTCTTGTTTGATTAGATTTTTAATAGAGAATGCTTGGTTGGGTCTTACAATGGAAAATACATGCAATTTCTTTCTTTGGGTTAGATCTTGTCTATCTTTGACTCAATGGGAGGATGAGTATAATGGTAAGGTTGCTTTCTCTTTGACATCAATACGAGATTTTGAAAAACTAAGTGAAACCCATCTCCTATTTTGTGCACACTGAGTTTCAGATGTTTTCTCTTTCTGCATTTCCTTGTTGGTCCGATTCGTTTACTTTAGCTCCATTTAAACTAAATAATCCTTAAATTGAAACCCAAATCTACCATAATATACAACAAGGAGCACATTTCCAATGAGGTGAGCTAATATTTTGATGTTTCAATGTTAAATTATATTTTTATGATGTACATGAAGATTTGTCATTGATGATTTCAATGCCATGCATGTTTTAAAAGGCCTTAATTTATTCTTGCACATAGAATTCAATTCCATATTTTTTTTTAGTAATTGTCTGGTTAAATGGCAAGAGAAATATCATTAATTTGGTCTTAAGGCCTATTATCAACAGAGTACAGGTATTGAGAGGTGATTTTAAGGAAATTTCCTATACTCATGTTTACAAGGAATTCAACCACGGATCAAATACTTTTTTAAATGAAGCTTTGATATTAGTAAAGCCATAATAGATGGAGTGAAATTAGTAATTAAAATTACCAATTCATGAATTGATTTTGGGTGAATCAAGTCATTGAAGATATGTTGAGGATATACGTGATGGATAATCCATCAAAATAGGAAGACTACCTACACTTGGTAGAGTTTGCTTATAACAATGGGTACCAAGCATCTCTAAAGATGAGCCCATTTGAGACACTTTATGATAGAAAGTTCAACACACCAGTAAGTTGGGATAACCCAGCAGACAGAGCAATGGTTGGGCCAGATTTGCTCAGAGAAATGGAGGAGCAAATGATAAAAATAAAGCAAAATTTAAAGGTTGCCCAAGACAGGCAGAAAAACTATGCTGATAAGGGCAGAACTCACAGGGAATATAAAGTGGGTGATCATGTATTATTGAAATTGAAAGCCAACAGAAGTTCCCTAAAGTTGAGAAATTGTTCAAAGTTGGCAGCTTGGTATTGTGGGCCATTTGAAATCCTAGAGAGGATTGGTCCAGTTGCTTATATGATTGCATTGTCTCCATATATGTCTGTTCATAATGTATTCCATGTATCTTTTCTCAAGAAATATATACCTGATGCTAATCATGTTATTGATTGGAATGTGATTCAGGTGGAACAAGAAGACGCTTTCCAAGTGCATCTGGTATGCATTCTGGACTAGAAAATCAAACAGATTCGGAATCGAGCCATAGGGCTTATAAAGGTCCAATGGACCTGATATGGTCCTGAGGACGCTACTTGGGAACATGAGGATGCAATGCGGGTAGAATACCCTCATCTTTTTGAGGATTTTTGAAATTTTGTTGTACATGGGTACATGATGCACTGAGAACAATGCATAAATAAGGGGAGGAGATTGTAATATCCCTAAGGCCGAACCCAATTGTAAATGTAAATGCAAATGTACTTAAGTTGGTGAGTTGTCTGACATCATTTTGTATGCACTTTTCATGGCATAGTGCGTGCATGTGTTGCGCAGTGAAACGATTAAGTGTGCACATTCCAAGATACTGCGTGCAACATCTTAAGTGTGTGCGATTGTGAGGCTAGCAAGCCTTTGTGTATATGATATGTTTTATAGGATGGTGAGTCAGTTATTATAAGCTAGGATGCTTATGTTTTGATTAGGCCAGAGAGACTAGATGTTAAAGGCCAGTGCGCCTATTTTTGTATATGTCTCATAATTAATATGAAATACATCGTTGCGCGCAGGCCGATCATGATAAAAAAGATGGGGGACTAAACTCCACTGGTTAGGGAAAGGGAGGGGCTAAGTTAAGGAAATGGGCTAAGCTAGGGAGCTTAAGCTAAAAAGGAATATTATATTAATATAATATGAAATATAAAATATAGATAATTATTTTATCTTAAGTCCTAAAATTTGGGACAAGTGGGCCAAAAAACCTCCTACATTTGATGGTAAGCATAAGAAAGATGAATATGCAAAGACATGGTTGTTGGCATGAGAAAGTATTTTCAATTGCATATTTATTCTTCTCATGCAGAAGGTAGAATTGTAATCTATCAACTCAAAGGAAAAACATCCATGTGGTGGGATCAACTTGTGCAGGTGCATGACATCAAAGAGAAAAGTGCTACTTGGAGGGAATCAAGAAGTATTTTGAGAAGAAATACTTGACTAAGAGATACTATGAAAATAAAATGAAAGAATTATTTAAACTCAAGTTTGGGAGTATGACCATAGATGAATACAAAAGAAGGTTTTTAGAACTGTTGAAATATGTCTCTTTCATCAAGGATGTGACAATTAAGATTCAAAGGTATTTGAGTGGATTTTCATCATTCATCAGTGACAAAATATAGTATGATGATCCAAATACATTGGAGGAGACGATAAGGTGAGCTAAGTGCATTTATGATCAGCAAAAATCAAGGCCAACTTTCCAAAAATCTTGGGAAGACAAAAAGAAATTCAAGGTGGATCAGAGGAAGAAGGGATCTAAGCCACCATTCTTCAGAAATAATCCACAGGGACATCAAACTCCTAGAGAGACCAGAACGATTGAAATGGGGGGTCAAAGGCCAAGGCAACCACCTATTCAATGTTAGGGTTGTAAAGGAGATCACATGTTCATAGATTGTCCTGACAAAGGTGAAAGAGTGAGAACTGTTCACAATGTACAATAAGCTGAAATAGTGGAGGACATGGGCAGAAATGTGCCAAGGACCTATGCAGCCTTGGAAAACAAGCAAGTAGAGTATCAACCACATATGATTGAAGTGGAAGTTGTGATTAACAACCAAACCATTGCGATTTTAATTGATTCAGGAGATAGTCATAGTTATATAGATCCTAAGATGGTGGAAAGTTTGTATTTGCCAAGAAGAAAGCATGGAAAATATTGGTTGGTACAGTTGGCTACATGAGCCAAAAGAAAATTTAATGAGATAGTTAAGTCATGTCTTATGGACATGAATGGACCGAACACTAGGGCAGATTTGAACATCTTGCCTTTAGGTTCCTATGACCATCTAATTGGGATGGATTGGTTGGACAAGCATCATGCCATCCTAGATTTCCATAACAAAGCATTTACTTGCTTGGATGAGGAAGGGACCCTAAGGAAGGTGCAGGGATTTCCCAGGGAAGTAACCATTAGAGATATTTCAGCATTGCAGCTGAAGAAATGTTACAGAAAAGGGTGTCAAATATTTGCAGTTCATATGGATGAGACACCTAAATATAAGGTGCCAAATTTGGAAGATTATGCAGTGTTGGAAAATTTTGAAGATGTGTTCAGGGAGGTACCAGGACTACCCCCAAAGAGAAATATTGATTTCTCTATAAATTTAATGCCTGGAGCAGCTCCAGTGTCAAAGAATCCTGACAGAATGAGTACACCAGAGCTAAAGGAGCTGCAAATGCAGCTTGAAGAACTTCTAAAGAAGGGGTATATACGCCCAAGTGTGTCACCTTGGGGTGCCCCAGTCTTATTTGTGAAGAAGAAAGATGGAACATTAAGATTGTGCATTGATTTCAGACAATTGAATAAAGCAACTGTGAAGAATAAATATCATCTGCCAAGGATTGATGACCTTTTTGATCAATTGAAGGATGCAAAGATCTTTTCAAAGATAGATCTCAGGTCAGGATACCATCAGGTAAGGATTAAAGAGGAGGATATTAGCAAGACTGCCTTTAGGACAAGGTATGGTTATTATGAGTTCAGGGTGGTGCCATTTGGGTTGTCAAATGCACTAGTTATTTTCATGCGCTTAATGAATGGTGTTTTCCGAGAATATTTAGGCAAATTTGTCATCGTCTTTTTGGTTGACATTCTTGTATATTCCAAGTCAGAAGAAGAACATGAGCATCATTTGAGGATGGTGTTGCAAGTGTTAAGGGATCATTTGTATGCCAAGTCGAGAAAGTGCTCATTTTATCAGAAGAAAATTCATTATTTGGGTCATATCATTTCAAAGGATGGGATAGCAATGGATCCTGAGAAGATAGAAGCCATTAGAGAATGGTCAGTGCCAAAGAATATGAAAGAGGTGAGATAATTCATGGGTCTTGCAAGCTACTACAAGAGATTTATTGAAGGATTTTCAAAGATTGCACACCCAATCACTTCCTTACAAAAAAAGGGTGTGAATTTTCAGTGGACATTGGATTGTGAAAAGAGTTTCCAACACTTGAAACAATTTTTAACAAGTGCTCCAATACTAAGGATTACAAACCCAAATGAAGACTTCATTGTATGCACAGATGCATGCAAAGAGGGACTTGATGGAGTCCTCACTCAAAATAGGTTTGGTATATGTTATGAATCAAGGAAGTTGAAGGAGCATGAAAGACACTATGCCTTTCATAATTTGGAGTTGGCAGCCATAGTGCATGCCTTGAGGAAATGAAGACGCTACCTCATGGAGAAAAGGTTTGAGCTCAGGACAAACCACATTGGTCTGAAATATTTATTTGATCAGTCAACTCTAAATGCTAGGCAAACCAGATGGTTAGAATTTCTAAGTGAATATTCTTTGATATAAATCATATCAAGGGGAAAGACAACAAAGTGGCTGATGCACTCAACAGAAGAGTGCATGAATTGCATGCTACAGCCATTAGCATGTGCCAATCAGATTTGCACGTCCATCACTATCTGTAATGGCCTCAGCCTTGAGCTAGCTTTAGTTGTTTACCAAATATTCCATAAGGAATGTAAACATGCATCTTTGTCATGCACCCAAATTATGTATCCATACATATTCTGGTTTTGTTAGCTTACATCCATGATGTACTTAACCATATGCATAATCAAAAGTTGGTGTGTAGCTGCCATGGGTATATTTCACAGCCTACATACATCTCTATTCTAAAATTAGTAAACTCATGACTGTTCAAGTTCATTCTTATGTGATCCTCAAGGCATAATCATTTGCCTCTTCTCCTTACACAGACCATCCTTGCTCATTTACTCTTTCATTTGTTTATACTAGTCTTTCCCGAGGGAATGGAGTGCATTCCCCTTAAGCTATCATTCAAAACAAAACTTTCATGACTCTTCAAAATTGAGTCAACCATGCATCCATGGTATTTACTTAATCTTGGAAAGTAAAATTATTTCCTTACATATCACTCATCAAGGAAGCCATATTGTGGCTTTAGTATACATATATTCTCACATCATGCATGTGCATCATTTACACATGGACCTATCAGACTTCAAAATCCTCCTCCAAGGATATTGTTTCCATCCTTATGACAAGTCTCATAGGGACACGCAACACTGAACTTTCCTCTTAGTTGTGAGCTTGCAATTATTCACACGACATCCACATGGAGTTGAATCAGACATAGTCATAACTATGTTTCCTTTCTATACGATAAAAACTAGCAAGAAAACACTCTTGCCTCAACCTCCATGGAACATTACCCAACTTATAAATACAATATGGGCATTTATAACCATGCCCAAGGTAATAAAATCAACCAATTTAGCTTCTAACTATATCTATATGGCTACCATCCATCACTAGATATCAATCTGACCCATTGGGCTTCTAGAAGTGCCCCAACACTTCATTTACCACATTTAAGATCAACATTTAGTCAACCATTTTATCTTAATTTTAACAATTTAATGTCTAATACCATTTGGACTATTCCTTTAAAGCCCAAATGCAATTTCCAATTGTATTGCTTACCAAGTATCTTAATTTAGAAATCCAAAGTATATTTAGGTAAAGATCGATCTTGACCATTACACCTAGTTAATAATTTCTTACAATTTCAAAAAAATTAAATTAATAATAACAAAAATAATAATTTCTTACAAATTCAGAAAAAAAACATTTCTTAGAAAAATTAAACAAAACCTTAAAATAATATCAAACCATACCATGGTTATTCCCAAGTCAAATTATTTACAATAGATGTTAAAATTAAAAATAATTTTATAAACAATTTATATTATATTTAAATGTGTAAGTTTTTACAGTTATTCAATCAAACACTTGAACTTTCTTGGAAATCTGGTAATGAAATGGGTATGAATTTATAAATTAACTTTCTGAAAATTTAAAAACAATAATAAGTTACAAATATAACCCATATGAAAATTTAAAAACAATAATAAGTTACAAATATACCCCATATTCAGATTCATGTAAGTTACAAATATGCCTGAAATTCATGGTTTAAATTTTTATTTTTGTGATTTTAGGAAGATCTTCACCCGGAAGTGGGACTGTGATCAAGCAACTCGCTATTTCTTTCTACAAAACCAGCTACCATCGGCAGTGGAGGAAGATATCATGAAACTAGAAAATCAAACAGCCATGTTTGCCACAGTGCAGGAAGATATCATGAAGGTGGAAAATCAAATACC
>JASDQU011404807.1:77733-87778 GCA_032191745.1 Picea mariana | reverse complement strand
GATGATAATTCCTCGACCCCTCTACGCCTTTGCAAGCAATGCACGAATAGGATCCCTTGGGAGGATCCCGGGGTCTGTAATGACCGTTTGATTTAAGAAAGAGACGCAAGAATTAATGCCACAACCCCTTCTTTTTCCCTTGCAAGAGATGAAGGAATCGGGACCATAGACCCCATGGTCCATGGAAGTGCCTGGACCGTCCATCTATAGAGCACATGTGGCCGTTGGTAAGTGCTTCTGTGTTTCGGCACCTGAGAAACAAAAGGGCAAAGAACCCTTGTCTTTGCGAGTCACGAAATTCCGATCACCGAAGCCTCGAAATGGTGTGAGGTGTGATTAAGATTGAGAAAAGCTGGGATTTGATCGTGACCATTGATCATCCCAAAAAGACCATGATCGTTGATCTTGGTTGAGGGTCATCGCCATCCATCGAAGGGACACGTGGCTGCTGGTCGGCGTTTCGGTGTTTCGGCATCCGGGGAACCAAAAGGCAAGAAACCTTGCCTTCGCGAGTCACAAAATCTCGATACTCAAAATCCCATGGACCGTTGGATCCACGCTCCTAAGAGCCATCGATCTCTTACATGACTTTCCATATCGAAATTCGGAGATTTGAATGACGAAGAGTCTTGGAGTCGTTGCATTTCGAACTCCTGAGTACCGAAACCCCGAAAGGATCCATACCGTTGGATCAGGGGAGGCTTACGGCCGTCGATCTCCCTTTGGAGGGAAACTTTGGAGACCTCAGAAGTTTCAGGGATTTGAATGGGGAAAGGTAGAAGTTGTGTATCGCGATTCCCCGAATCGTGAAAAGTCGATAAGCTCTTGGTTGTCTTAAGCGCGTGGACACAGTATAGGGTCACATAGACAAGACCCCAAGAGAGAAACTTGCCCCTCACTAGCCCCGTTGGGGTTCGTCGTTTCGTTGTTTCAAGCTTCGGGGTTTGCAAAGTCGAGAGACTTGACATTCTGGTAGCACCGAATCGCGAAGTACGAAAAGATGCCGTGCTGATTCAGCCCATAGTCATGAACTACAATCATATGGAGGTGGAAAAAGGAAAGACCTAGCCTGCGCTAAGCCCTGTAGGACTTCGGGGATTCTGATTGTTGAGAAATCAACGAAAAAGTTTGATTTGCGTAGTGGGTATGTGATAGGGGAGCTCAACTCTCTCCTATAATGAGGCTCTAAATGACGACTTGCATCAGACACTCACTCGTAATTCTTCAAGATTGAAAAAAATAAAATAAGAAACATTGAAAGATGGGAAGGAAGGAGAAGGGAATGAACTTGTGCCAAGATCCGAGTCTTTAATCATCGGTCAAAATCTAGAAGCCAAAGGAAAACAGGGAAAAGGTCAATGTATTCCCAAGACAAACATCGTTCTAGAATATGAGATTAGCTCAACAAAAATCAGGAAAATCATTCAACACATGACATATCACATGGTAATAAGCAATTTTATGGGCATTTGGCCCTCAGAAAAGGCTCTTGAATGGTGATCCAAACTCGTTGGAAGCCTAATGGAGAGATCATTCTCAAGCTAGGCTTAAAAGGCTTCTTTACTGCAATCTTCACCAGCATCGAGGACATGTTTGAGAATGATACCTATTTCTTTAACTCTGTTGGTTTGTTCCTACATCCTTGGTCTGAGAAATTCAGTTCGAAAAAGGAGGAAAAATTCAATTCGGAAAAAGAGGACTTCATAGTAGCGCTAGTATCGATAAAACTCTATTCCCTGCCTTATAAATTCTGGGAGGACGAAACATTTGAAGGAATTGACAATGCCTTAGGATCCTTTGTTAAGATCTCAAAGGTAACAAATAAGGGTTGATACACAGGGTTGATACACATCATATGCCAAAATATACACTTACTTAAACTTCTTTAGCACACTCCTTGAAACTATATGCCTTCGATATCAGATTCAAAATGGATCCAACCTCTAGACTATGAACACATTCCTTTTCACTATAGGAAATTCCATGAGCATGGTCATATTTTCAAGTATTTCCATCTCAACTGTCAACAGACTACTGCAAGAAACAATCAATCCAAGGATGAGGAGGGTTTCGAAACTATTACCACAAGGATACACAATAATAGAAGACAGTCTCCTTTGTCAGCGCCGCTGGAGATACCCACTACCAACAAATTTGACACTCTTCAGCCCTCTCAAGAGGAAGCTCAACAAGTTCAAATGTCTGATTCAAGACCCCAAACCCCCTTGGTGACTCCCCCAATCTTAGAGGAAAATCATGAAGAACAAACAAAACACAGAAAAATCTCAAAGCAGGTTTGTGAGGAATCAATAGATTCAGATACAGAAATGCAACAGGATGGGGAGAACAAAGGGGATTCAAAATATGGTGATGACATGGAGATAAATGACCTTGATCTATAGACCCTGGTCACCGCTTGGAGACAACATGACCCTAACTCCATTTCAGAACAACAGATTCATATGGTTCAAGCAGCCTTAGTCTGAAGTAAAAGATGGAAATCACAACACCCAAAAGGTAAGCCTTCGTACTCCTTTGTTCAGATTGGAGTCAAAATTAGTGCATCCAAAAATGCAGATAAATCAACCAAAGAGGAAAATAAAAGAGGACGGAGATCCAACAAATTGTTGCTCCAAGAATTAGGAGAAATGCTAGTTAATTCAAGGAGAATATCCCTCATGATGGATTTGTCCCCCCTCAACCCTCACTATTCCCCATGAAGATCATATCCTGGAACATAAAAGGTCTCAATGGTTTAACAAAGCACAAAATGATGAAAAAACGTGTCTGTATCAAAAATCCCTCCATTATCTTTTTGTAGGAAACCAAATACTCTAGCATTACCTTAGCCAATCTGTACTAGAAATTTTAGAAACACTCCCAATCCATCGCCACAGATTCCCAAGGGGAAGCAGGTGGTTTGGTTATCCTTCAAAAATCTCCTTAACTGCTTTCTTCTCAACCTCACACACCCTGTTTTCTCACTTCCAAGTTTTGGGAACCACCTCCTCAGGTTTTTTTACCAATGTCTATGGCCCAACTGCAATTCCTACCAAAGGATCTTTTCTTAGATCTTTACAAAGTCTCAAAGCTATTGTTGGGAACTAGCACTAGATTATCGGAGGGGATTTTAGCCTCATCACCTTCCTAGATGAAAAAAGAGGAGGCCTCTATCACCTTGAACAAACTTCATCACACTTTAAAGACTTCATCAACAACCTTAATCTTCTTGATTTTCCCTTCTCCAATGGCTCGTAGGGATTTTAACCTCATCACCTTCCTAGATGAAAAAAGAGAAGGCCTCTATCACCTTGACCAAACTTTATCATACTTTAAAGACCTCATCAACAACCTCAATCTTCTTTATTTTCCCTTCTCCAATGGCTTGCATACCTGAATAACCATATAAATGGGCTTAACCAAATTGCCTCCAGGATTGATCGCTTTCTTCCCTTTCATTCTCTCCCTCTCATTGGATTGTACCTCTCGTCTTCCATCCTTCCTCACTCTAGATCCGACCACTGGCCTATCATGTTAGACCTTCTAATATATTCCTCTCCTCCTCTGAGACCTTTCCAGTTTGAGTCTTTCTAGAAATATCATCCATATTTCTTGGATAATATCAAATTGTGGTGACAGGAAACTCAAAACATTCAAGGCATTCTAATGTATCACTTTCAACAAAGATTAAAATACATCAAAGCCAAGCTCAAAAAATGGAATACAAAGGTTTTTGGGGACATTTTCAAAGATAAATAGGAATTGGAAGCCAAAATGCAACAACTTCAATGACAAATTATAGAGAAGGGTCTCTCCGAGCAAAGTAGAATGGAAGAGATAAATATTCAAAAACAAATTGATGCTAGGGACAAACAAACTAAAACTTTAATATGGAAGAAAAAATCAAGAGTTGAATGGCTACAAGAAGGTGATTGAAACACCAAATTCTTTCATAGGTCCACAATTTAGAGGTGACAAACAAATAGAATAACTTCCTTAAAACATGAACAATGCAACAAGCTCATAGACCATGCAGACCTAGAGCACACGCTAGTAAACTACTTCAAAGATGTTCTCATGGAAACCAAAAGCAACAAGCTAGAAGCCATTCAAAAAATAACCATAAACATCCCTAAACTGGTGTCTCGGGAGAAAAATGATGCACTCCTAAGACCGACCACCATGGAAGAAATTGAATAGGCAGTCATGGATATGCCTAAGGGTAAATCCCCTGGTCCTGGTGACTTCACGGTTGATTTTTTCCAAGTTTGATGGCCCATCATAAAGAAGGAGGTTTTGGAACTAATGGAGGATTCCCACAACTTCACCAATATCCTCCCAACCCTTAATGCTACCTTTTTAACATTAATTCTCGAGGATAAGTTTGAGGATCCTAGTAAATTTAGACCTATCTCCCTTTGCAATGTTGTATACAAGATTATCACCAAAGTCGTTTCCAATCGTCTTAATCCTATTCTCTCTCACCTCATTTCTCAAGAACAATCAAGATATGTTGAAGGCAGCCAAATCTTAGATACCATTGTCCTAGACCATGAAATGATCCATTCCATAAAAGTCTCCAAAAAATCAGGCATGCTTATCAATCTTGGCATGTCCAAAGCATTCGACAAACTTAGTTGGAAATATATTCATCACACACTTCTCGCTTTTGGCTTCTCCATCACCCGGGTCAAATGGATCATGAACCTTAATTCCTTCATGTTCTTCTCAATTTTGATAAATGGAACCCCCTCGACCACCTTCTCCCCCACCAGGGGCATCAGACAAGGCGACCCCCTCTCACTTTTCCTTTTCATTCTGATGATGGAGGGGATGGGAAGAACCCTCAAAGCAACTGTTACAAAAATAAACATCAAAGGTATGTGTCTTCATGGGGATGATCTCCCTATCAGTCACCAACAATTTGTGTATGATACTATGCTTATGGGACTTCCTACAATTCGAGAAGAATTAGTAATAAAGCATGTGCTTATAGATTTCATGGATGCCTCAGGCACATCAATCAATCAAAGTAAGTCTCAATTATTCTTTTTTAACACTCATATTGCTATTCAGAATAATATCTCTAGAATCCTAGGATTTCAGCAAAGCACCCTTCCCTCCAAATATCTAGGAGCCACTCTCACTGAAAATGCTCTAAAAAATGCTACTTGGGAAGACTTGATTTCCAGAATGGAAAAAAAAACTAGCCAACTGGAGACCTACCACTCTCTAAATATGCCTAGTCTCTCCAGTCTTCTCAAATTTGTCCTTCAAGTCATGCCTCACTACCTCTTTTCATCCCTAGGTGCCCCTAAATCTATCATTAAGGCTGCCCACAATCTTCAAAGATATTTCTTATGGGGAGGAGCCAAAAAAGAGAAAAAATGGTCTCTTATCAGCTAGGACAAAATTTGCAATCCTAAAATGGAAGGAGGCTTGGACCTTCGTGATCCTGAAACTCTGAGTGCAATTTTGGTGGAAAAAATTTGGAGGTGATGTCTCCAAAATAAGAACGATCTATGGGAAAATATATGGAAAATAAAATATTTTCCTAATGTGAACAATCACAATCTTATCAGGCTAGAAGGAAACAAGAGTGATTCTACAATTTGGAACATAGCTTGGAAAAACAAAATCATAATATGACAAAATTACTTTTGGTAATTCATGAATGGACACCATACTCTCTTTTGGGATGATGCCTGGAAACAACACCAAGCCTGAGGCAACTTAGAAGAACTCCAACCATTAAACAAAGTCATGATTTCTCAAGGAAAAATATGGGTTTGATAGTACTAGGACATTGCTCGAAGAGAAAGCCAATGGAGAACCTGGATACCGGTAGGAAACTAGAATCAACACGACCTTCAACAATAATGGGAGGCATTCTGGGTCAAACTCCAAAACCAAAAAATATTAAAACATGAAGGACATAACAAAATTTGTTGGGGATACTCTCCCAAAGGTTGTTTCACCAAAAGAAGCCTACAATCTACTTAATAATCAACAACCTTTGGCCTCATCCCCAAGTCCGTGGAATCAAATCTGGAACCAAAAAATCTGGCCCAAAGTTCCTTTATTCATGTGGCTATTAGCCAAGAACAAAATTATGACCCGAGATAATCTTTTCAAGAGGGGATTCATTGGACCTTCCATCTGTCCTCTATGTCTTCAGGAAAGAGAAACCACGAAGCATCTACTAATCACTTGTAAATATTCTTGAACCATTTGGGACCTGAGCTCGACCACCTTTCACAAGACAACAAGAAATGTTGGTGGCCTCCATGCCACGATTTCTCTTTGGAATCAAATCATCTTCCCCAATCCTATTTTGTCAAGAAACTGGAAACATTTACTTGGATTTCTCCTATGGGAAATATGGAAGGAAATAAACAAAAGGATATACAAAGAGACATCCCAAACTAACAAAATTCGGGCTCAAATCCAAAAAGAAATATGGGAAATCATTCTCTGGGAAAAATGGACAGATAAGGATTGGAATTGGCAAGCTTCCCCTTCTGATTCTATCGTTTTGAGCTCTCTAGGCATTCTTCATTCTGACATTTTTTTTTTGTCTGTTCTCTCCCCCTAACTGCTTCCACCTCCCCTACCTCTTGGTCTCCTCCTCTGACAGGGTTCGTTAACTCAATTTTGATAACACATCCAAAGGGAATACATGTCTTGCAAGCCTTGGGGGATCTTTCAAAACTCACGAGGTCTCTCTTCGTAGAATTTATGCAGATGGTTTAGGCATTACTACCAATAATGTGGCTGGGCTCGTAGCTTTGGAACGATGTATGTTCTCTCCCCCTAACTGCTTCCACCTCCCCTACCTCCAGGTTTCCTCCTCTGGCAGGGTTCATTAAAATCAATTTTGATGACGCCTCCAAAGGGAATCCATGTCTAGCAACCCTTGGGGGAGCTTTCAAAAATCATGAGGTATCTCTTCTCAGACTTTATGCAGATGGTTTAGGCATTACTACCAAAAATGTGGCTGAGCTCCTAGCTTTGGAAAGGGGTATAACCATATAAATCAGAGAAAAGTACAACAAAATCATTGTGGAAGGCGACTCTTTAGTCATTATCAGAATGCTATGAGGTATGATCCATGGTCATCCCATCAATACAATTTATTCAGGGTGGAGAATGGAATTAGACCTCGAAAAACTCCAAACTCTGCTTCCCCTTATTGAAGTAATTATCCTCTCCCATATTCATCGTTCAACGAACAAAGTTGTGGACACAATGGAAAATGAAGGAGCGAACTCTCACCTTAACACCATTGACCAACAATGGAACTCTCAGGTGACTGCTCAGCTAATGCACGATTTCAACACTTTAGCCAAAGCTAACTTCACTCCCTCAAGGGTTGGATGTATGCACATTCATGGAACTTCAGTTGTGCATGTACTATATTCTCCTTCAAGGTTTTGATAAGAATGATCGGGTATCTCAATCACCCTAATTATCCTCAACTTTTCCCTCCTGAGCACCTAAGAAATTCATGTATCCGAGGAAATGATTGGATTCTTTGAGCTTGATTTGCAAATCCTCATCCTTTACAGTCCTCCCTCCTCCAGTTACATAGTTCAGTCCAAATGAAAAATCCTCGTGGTCGTGGACCTACCAAATGGAATCGTCAAGGTCAACGACCCCCATCCGCCATGGCACAACAAGAAGCGACCTCAAGTGAAACAAGAGTCGGCCTCAAACTAGACTCAACACGACCTTCAACAATAATGGGAGGACTTCTGGGTCAAACTCTAAAACCAAAAAATATTAAAACACGAAGGACCTAACAAAATCTGTTGGGGATACTCTCCCAAAGGTTGTTTCACCAAAAGAAGCCTACAATCTGCTTAATAATCAACAACCTCTGGCCTCATCCCCAAGTCTGTGGAATCAAATCCAGAACTAGAAAATCTGGCCTAAAGTTTCGTTATTCATGTGGCTATTAGCCAAGAACAAAATTATGACTTGAGATAATTTTGGCAAGAGGGGATTCATTGGACCTGCCATCTATCCTCTATGTCTTCAGGAAAGTGAAACCACATAGCATCTTCTAATCACTTGCAAACATGCTTCAACCATGCCACGATTTCTCTTTGGAATTAAATCATCTTCCCAAATCCTATTTTGTCAAGAGCCTGGAAACTTTTACTTGGATTTATCCTATGGGAAATATGGAAGGAAAGAAACAAAAGGATATACAAAGTGACATCCCAAAAGACTAACAAAATTTGGGCTCAAAACCGAAAAGACATCCGGGAAACCATTTTCTCGGAAAAATAGACAGATAAGGATTGGCAGGCTTCCCCTTTTGATTCTATCGTTCTGGGCTCTCTAGGCCTTCTTCATTCTGACATTTTTTTTTTCTATTCTCTCCCCCTAACTGCTTCCACCTCCCCTACCTCCTGGTCTCCTCCTTTGGCAGGGTTCGTTAAACTCAATTTTGATGACGTCCAAAGGGAATCCATGTCTGGCAAGCCTTGGGGGAGATTTCAAAAATCATGAGGGCTCTCTTCTAAGACTTTATGCAAATGGTTTAGGAATTACTACCAATAATGTGGCTGAGATCCTAACTTTGGAAAGGGGTCTAACCATATAAATCAGAGAAGACTACAACAAACTCATCATGGAAGGCGACTCTTTAGTCATTATCAGAATGCTATGAGGTATGATCCGTGGTCATCCCATCAATAAAATTTATTCAGGATGGAGAATGGAATTAGACCTTGAAAAACTCCAAATTTTGCTTCTCCTTATTGAAGTAATTATCCCCTCCCATATCCATCATTCAACGAACAGAGTTGCGGACATAATGGAAAATGAAGGAGTGACCTCTCAACTTAACACCATTGACCAACAATGGAACTCTCAAGCGACTGTCCAACTAATGCAGGATTGCCACACTTTAGCCAAAGCTAACTTCACTCCCTCAAGGGTTGGATGTACGCAAATTCATGGAACTTCAATGTTGTATGTACTATATTCTCCTTCAAGGTTTTGATAAGAATGATGGGGTATCTCAATCACGTTCATTCTCCTCAGCTATGCCCTCCTGAGCACCTAAGAAATTCAGGTAGCCGAGGAAATGATTAGAGTCTTTGACCTTGCTCTACAAATCGTCATCTTTTACAGTCCTCCCTCCTCCAGTTACACAGTTTAGTCCAAATGAAAAATCCTTGTGGTCGTGGACCTACCCAAGGGAATTGACCCCCATCCGCCATGGTGCAACAAGAAGCAGCCTCAAGCGCTACCTATTATCATGAGCATACTTCTCCTAAGGAGCAATGGATGATGGCAGACCTAGAGGAAGAATATCGTCAGGAACAAACTAGAACCCCCAATGCAGAAGTGGACGTGGAAATATTTCCTTGGATTCCAAAATAATTATTATTATTTGAAATTGTAATGATTATGGTGGTCAATGCCAATAATAATAATAATAATTATTATTATTATTTGAACTTGTAATTGTAATTTTTTATGAGGAAGTACACATTCTTAACAATTAGGCTCACTCAGGGTGTATATATTAGTGACTCTTTTAGATTCCTCACAATGATGACCCCAATGCTACTGTTTTTCAAATTTTTATCACCAAACAACTAACATGGAAATGCAACAGGATGGAGAGAACAAAGAGGATTCAAAATATGATGATGACATGGAGCTAAATGACCTTGATCTATAGACCCTAGCGACCGCTTGGAGACAACATGACCCTAACTCCATTTCAGAACAACAGATTCATATGGTTCAAGTAGTCTTAGTCTGAAGTAAAAGATGGCAACCAAAACACCCAAAAGGTAAGACTTAATCCTCCTCTGTTCAACTTGGTGTCAAAATAAGCGCATCCAAAAATGCAGATAAATAAAGTAAAGAGAAAATAAAAGATGACAGAGATCCAATAAATTGTTTCTCCAAGAATGAGGAGAAATGCTAGTTAATTCAGGGGGAATATCCCTCATGATGGATTCGTTCCCCCTCAACCCTCATTATTCCCCATGAAGATCATCTCCTGCAATATAAGGTCTCA
>JASDQU011404807.1:64282-77686 GCA_032191745.1 Picea mariana | reverse complement strand
TGCAAGAAACCAAATACTCTAGCATTACCTTAGCCAATCTGTCCCATAAATTTTGGAAACACTCCCAAGCCATTTCTAGAGATGCCCAAGGGGAAGTAGGTGGTTTGTCTATCCTTCAAAAATTTCCTTAACTACCTTCTTCTCAACCTCGCACACCATGTTTTCTCACTTCCAAGTTTTGGGAACCACCTCCTCAAGTTTTTTTACCAATGTCTATGGCCCAACTACAATTCCTATCAAAGAATCTTTTCTGAGCTCTTTACAAAGTCTCAATGCTATTGTTGGGGACTAGCATTGGATTATCGGAGGATATTTTAACCTCATCACCTTCCTAGATGAAAAAAGAGGAGGCCCTTATCGCCTTGACCAAACTTCATCACACTTTAAAGACCTCATCAACAACCTCAATCTTCTTGATTTTCCCTTCTCCAATGGCTCACATACCTGAATAACCATAGAAATGGGCTTAACCAAATTGCCTCCAAACTTTATCGCTTTCTTCCCTTTGATTATATCCCTCTCATTAGATTGTACCTCTCGTCTTCCATCCTTCCTCACTCTGGATCTGACCACTGGCGTATCCTGTTAGACCTTATAATGTATTCCTCTCCTCCTCTGAGACCTTTCTGGTTTCAGTCTTTCTAGAAATACCATCCATATTTCTTGGATAATATCAAATTGTGGTGGCAGGAAACTCAAAACATTCAAGGCATTCCAATGCATCACTTTCAACAAAGACTAAAATACATCAAATCCAAGCTCAAAAAATGGAATAAAGAGGTTTTTGGGGACATTTTCAAAGATAAATAGGAATTGGAAGCCAAAATGTAGCAAATTCAACAACAAATTATAGATAAGGGTATCTTCGAGCAAAGTAGAATGGAAGAGATAAATATTCAAAAACAAATTGATGCCATGGACAAACAAACTGAAACTTTAATATGGAAGAAAAAATCAAGAGTTCAATGGCTACAAGAAGGTGACTGAAACACCAAATTCTTTCATGGGTCCACAATTCAGAGGCGACAAACAAATAGAATAACTTTCTTAAAACATGAACAATGCAACAAGCTCATAGACCATGCAGACCTAGAGCACACCCTAGTAAACTACTTCAAAGATGTCCTCATGGAAACCAAAAGCAACCAGCTAGAAGCCATTTAAAAAATAACCAGAAACATCCCTAAATCGATGTCTCAAGAGCAAAATTATGCACTCCTAAGACCGACCACCATGGAAGAAATTGAACAGGCAGTCATGGATATTCCTAAGTGTAAATCCCCTGGTCCTGAGGACTTCACGGTTGATTTTTTCCAAGTTTTTTGGCCCATCATAAAAAGGAGGTTTTGGAATTGGTGGAGGATTCCCACAACTTCACCAATATCCTCCCAACCCTTAATTCTACCTTTTTAACATTAATTCCTGAGGATAAATTTGAGGATCCTAGTAAATTCAGACCTATCTCCCTTTGCAATGTTGTATACAATCTTATCACCAAAGTCATTTCCAATCATATTAATCATATTCTCCCTCACCTCATTTCTCAAGAACAATAAGGATATGTTGAAGGCTGCCAAATCTTAGATAGCATTTTCCTAGACCATGAAATGATCCATTCCCTAAAAGTATCCAAAAAAGTAGGCATGCTTATCAATCTTGGCATGTCCAAAGCATTCGACAAACTTAGTTGGAAATATATTTGCCACACACTTCTCGCTTTTGGATTCTCCCTCACTTGGGTCAACTGGATCATGAACCTTACTTCCTTCATGTTCTTCTCAATTTTGATAAATGGAACCCCCTTGACCACCTTCTCCCCCACCAGAGGCATCAGACAAGGTGACCCCCTCTCACTTTTCCTTTTCATTCTGATGGTGGAGGGGATGGGAAGAAGCCTCAAAGCGGTTGTTGCAAATAGAAACATTAAAGATATTTGTCTTCGTAGGGATTATCTCCCTATCAACCACCAACAATTTTTGGATGATACTATGCTTATGGGACTTCCTACAGTTCGAGAAGCATAGTAATAAAGCAGGTGCTTACATATTTCATGGATGCCTCAAGCACATCAATCACTAAGAATATTCTAATCGCTTGCAAATATTATTCAACCATTTGGGACCTGATCTCGACCACCTTTCACAAGACAACAAGAAACGTTGGCGGCCTCCATGCCACGATTTATCTTTGGAATCAAATCATCTTCCCCAATCTTATTTTGTCACATCCTGGAAACTTTTACTTGGCTTTATCCTATGGGAAATATGGAAGGAAAGAAACAAAATGATATACAAAGTGACATCCCAAAAGACTAACAGAATTTGGGCTCAATTCCAAAAAGACATCCGGGAAACCATTCTCTGGGAAAAATGGACAGATAAGGATTGGAAGGATTCCCCTTCTGATTCTACTGTTCTGAGCTCTCTAGGCCTTCTTCATTCTGACATTATTATTTTTTTTCTGTTCTCTCCCCCTAACTGCTTCCACCTCCCCTACCTCTTGGTCGCCTCCTCTGGCAGGGTTCGTTAAACTCAATTTTGATGACACCTCCAAAGGGAATTCATGTCTGTCAATCCTTGGGGGAGATTTCAAAAATCAGAAGGGCTCTCTTCTCGGACTTTATGCAGATGGTTTAGGCATTACTAACAATAATGTGGTTGAGCTCCTAGCTTTAGAAAGGGGTCTAACCATAGAATTTAGAGAAAACTACAACAAACTCATCATGGAAGGCTACTCTTTAGTCATTATCAGAATGCTTTGAGGTATGCCTGTGATCATCCCATCAATAAAATTTATTTAGTATGGAGAATGGCATTAGACCTCGAAAAACTCCAAAGTTTGCTTCCCCTTATTGAAGTAATTATCCCCTCCCATATCCATCGTTCAGATAACAAAGTTGCAGACATTGGAAAATGAAGGAGTGACCTCTCAAATTAACACATTTGACAAACAATGGAACTCTCAGGTGACTGCTCAACTAATGCATAATTTCCACACTTTAGCCAAAGATAAGTTCACTCCCTTAAGGGTTGGATGTACTTCAGTGTTGCATGGAACTTCATTGTTGCATATACTATATTATCCTTCAAGGTTTTAATAAGAATGATGGGGTATCTCAATCACCCTCATTATCCTCATCTTTGACCTCCTGAGCACCTAATAAATTCATGTAGCTGAGGAAATGATTGGAGTCTTTGACCTTACTCTAGAAATCGTCATCCTTTACAATCCTCCCTCCTCCAGTTGCACTATTCAGTCCAAATGCAAAATCCTTGTGGTCGTGGCCCTACCAAAGGGAATCGTCAAGGTTAGCGACCCCCATCCGCCATGGCCCAACAAGAAGTGGACTCAAGCACTGTCTATTATCACGGGCATAATTCTCCTGAGGAGTAGTGGATGATGGAAGACCTGGAAAAAGAATATCGTTAGAAACAAACTAGGATCCCCAATGCAAAAGTGGACATGGAAATATTTCCTTGGATTTCATATTCTAGCATCTAGAGGACGAGGGGCACAAGATACCTTAGAACGGTGGACCTATACTGGTAGAGGAAGACTCTTGGTCAAGACTTTCGCTACTGCTAATAATAATAATAATGAGCGAATTATAATAATAATAATAACTATCATACCCCGAATGCCGAAAAAAACTAAGTAACATGTGTTTTTATGACCATCATATTTAATGAGATAATAGATGATGAAAAAACAAATAATATAGTAACATATGTTTTCATGACCATCATATTTAGTGAGAGAATAGATATGAAAAAACAAATAATATAAATAAGTGAATGGCTTAATAAAATTTTCCAAGTATATAGCAAAAATAAAAGATGTTACATGTATACATTTTTTAATTCTAGATATCATCTAAAGCTATTTGCTACCATATTAAATCATAATTTGTTATGAAACTAAAATAAATCAGAAAATAACTTTTAATATGCCCTTGAAGCAAATGAAAGAGAATGTCCAAGTGAATTAGAATGGTTTGGAATCAGAAGGGTTATGTTGTTCAAAGGTTAGGAGTTTTTTTTTTAGGAAAATTGATATTCGAAAGGTGTCTTCTAGTTGGGTAAATTTTAATGCACATACTATGGAAGGATGTCCATAATGTAGATTTCAAGAACAATACAATAATGAAAAAAATACACTAACATTCTCAGGAGCATAAACCTTTTTTTAATTGTTATAAAAGAATGTTGATGTCAAAAATCAAAGTACACACTTATAACAAGCTCACAAAAACCATTTAGGAGATGGATCTCAAAACCTGATATTAAACATATATGTCTCCATATACTTCATCATGACTCTGTGAGTTGTTTTATTCATAGTTACAACCACACCATCAACGTTTATTCTATTTGAAAGATCTTATTTAGACGTTAGCAAACGAGAAATATGAAATCACTATGATAAGTGAAATGAAGGTAACATCAAACTATGAATTGAAGGCACAAAAAATTCTCCTTATTTCACCTCAGCTGCTTGTCTCAACTGTTGTTCGACCAAGATGTTTTATGGTGATAACAAAATCAGTTTGAAAAGAACATGCGCTCTTTGCAAAGTTATTCATAGTACTTGAAGAAGGAGAGTCAGTGAATAGGACTTCATTTGAAGTGAATATCCCTTCATGAGATTGTAGATCCTGGTAGTAAAGATTATCAAATTGTGTGGGAGTTAGTGGATCCATGCTTACTATGACACTAGTATCTACGTCGATGGGACAATTTTTTTGCAGTTGCATGGAATAAGAAGGATACAGAGTGGGATCAACTTGAATCAAGGATGAAAAATTCAAAATTATGTTTGAAAACCAGTTGCACTGAGAAACTCTTATAGTATGAGCTCCTTAACAAGACAAAGCAATACAATTAGTAGTATGTAAATTACTTAAGTTTACATGTTAACTATACACTTCTGACAATGTTGATGCTAAAACTTGATCCTAGACACTGAAAGCTACATGCTTATGAACCTATAACATGTTTATAATTAAAAAAAAAATTATATGAAAGAACAATTATAAAATTTTGGATCGGAATTATAAAATGAAAATTTTGGAGCACATTTGTCACCATTGTCAGCATCTTAAAACACATACATTTAATCTGCAATACTTTCCAAGCAACCTATGTAGTGTTAGTATATAGTGTTGATATATTATCATATGTAGGTATATTATGTATAGTTGTGTGATATTAATAATATATTGTAATTTGTGATATATATGTGTTGGGGGGTGATGATTATATGTATAAATGTAATAACATAAATATGTGGTATATATAATTATAAATATAATTTATATGTCATTTTATATGTGTGTAGGATAAGTATATATTATATGCATTTTATGGCATCCATGTGTTTCATCCATGTAATTGATTGTGTTGCAGTGGTCTTGTGGCACTCTATTCCTTCTTACTTTTGTACCAGAATAGTAGTCTCTACACTATAAAAAAATAGCAACAATGTGTGAACTCTCAATGCACAACATATTCTCTTAAGCATCCATACGAAACAATGTAAATCCCAATGTGAAATGGCTTTGTTCCTAAATTTTTTCCTCAGAACCTCCATTCTGTGTTTCACAATCAAAACCCAAAATTGAATTTGCATATAAAAAGACCATGTTTTTTTCCCATGGAAATGTGTTGCATATATCGTAAAGTTTGTATCTCATTGTATATTTTTTTTAAATTTGAGAAAGTCAAAAAACGTTGGTCAACATGAATTTACAAGTCCTCCATTCATATCATGAAAAACAAACTCAAACAAACCCTAAAATCGCACAAATTCTAAGAAAATTAAAATATATTCTCAGATTCAAACAAAAAAATGAAAAATATTCTTGTTTTGTTTAGAAACCATGTACATGATATTTTGAAGCTTCTTTCTCCCCATTCTACATTCCTCCCATTAGGAAAGCAACCTACATTCCACATTCCTACCATTATCCAAGCAACCTAACACTGTTAGCACAGAGAAATCAACGTACTTAGTTTACAACCGATTTTACCCATGTTCCCCTTGAAAATGAGTAGTGTATTTTAAGCCAAATTCTTACTTCTACCATGGATTCATAGATTCCATCATATGTAGTATGGATAATAATATATTGGGCCGTGAGAGACCCTTTAAAGAAAATACAACATTCAATTAGTCCAAATCGAAGGTCGGTGGAGGTATATTGGCCGCCAATTCAAAGGCTAGAGATATCAATCCATCTCTACGACCTAACTCTTCGTTTAAGCAAACCAAAAGAATGTGTGTAGTTAAGTTTAGACTCTGATCTAAAACTTCGAAATAGGTATGATAGGTGTAACATCAACCATTCTTACTATAGGTACTATTTAACTCAGAAGTATGTCTATGTCCTAGATGGTTTGCAAGAAGGGAAGAAACCATGCGAATGTGCACTACCTACCTGCGGAGGTGGAGAGGAAGTGCAAGATGAATTCATCATTGATCCCATCAATTCATCCATCGTGCATCGACTGTTAATTTCATTAATTTATCTATTGAAAGTGATTAATTTCCCTGCACTCCCAACATCAATTGAGGACAAAACAATATGTATATTCAGAAAAAATTAAAAAAATGCAATTATATTAAATCTAATTGTTCAATCCATGATCAAATAAAAGCATAACTAGATCAGAGCTTAGTGGTGATGTTGGTTGCCACCCGAAGGGACTCTACAGGTATGCATCCTTTGTTTTTTCTCCAATCAAATGTAAATGAAGGAAGGTGGTGTATATTAAAAAAATGGAGGAACTTACTACAATAACCTTTGAGAATTCACACTCCACCAAGGAAAAAGAGAAAACAAGGTAGTGTTTAATATATATTCAAAAACATAGGACCTTACTACGAAATCTTTCAAGAATTCACTCTCCACCATGACAAACAAGAAGAAAATGAAAAATTAAGAAGACGAGTCGACTGACAAACCAAAAAAAAATGTCCACGGACCAAAGCATCACCATACACCACAGAAACAAGATCCACCTAAGAAAAAGAGTAATAAAAAAGAAGGAAAACATATTGAAAAGCCCAAAAAGCTTGATCCATTCATTCCTTTGCATGATCTCCACATCCTTATACTAGATCCATTTTTCTCACTTTAGTTGGATCACCTAGAAAAATGAAAAACCATTCTAATCAAATTGATGGTGCATATGAAGGTTCTGCTAAGCGCATTAGTATCTCRGTCCATGTTGATGAAATTCRGTTTGAAATCTAGAGGCATCTCCCTGTTGATCGARAGTCGGTTTGAAAGAGAGAGGAATCCCACTCCTGCCTTCAAAGCCTCACATGTTTACTCTTAGGTGATGTCTTGAGTAACATGATAACCTTGGTTACACAACCATTTCAGACACCTTGTTCAAGTGAGACCCACGTAGGTCTGTCCCGATGGCAGTTGTGTAAAGAAGGAGAACGTCCACCAAAAGTAGTATCGATCGCCACTGAAACCACTTTAGAGCACAATTGTCTACAAATTTACTCTTATATGCTAAAACCTTGCTATAGCATAGCCTACTGAAGTAGTATCATCCCCCACTAAAACCACTTCAGATCACTATTGTATGCACGTTAGCTCTTATATGCTAAAACCCTGCTATAGTGCGGTCTTTGGAAGTAGTATTGGCCTCCATTGAAACCATTTCAGAACACTTCAGAGCATTGTCATCTGCATGTTTCCTCTTATTTGATACAATACCTTGTTTGAGTGAGACCCGCATAGGTCTATCCCGATTGCAGATGTGTAAATAAGGAGACCATCCACCAAAAGTATTATCGATCCCCACTGAAACCACTTCAGAGAATTGTTGTCGGGACGTTTCCTCTTATCTGCTAAAACTGTGCTATAGCATGACCTACTAAAGTAGTATCATCCCCCAGTAAAACCACTTCAGATCACTATTGTATGCATGTTATCTCTTATCTGCTAAAACCCTGCTATAGTGCGACCTCTGGAAGTAGTATTGGCCTCCACTGAAACCATTTCAGACCACTTTAGAGCACCATCATCTGCATGTTTCCTCTTATTTTATAAAACCCTTGTATAGTGTATGGGTGAAGGTTGAAGGCGGGAATAAGGTAATTGAGACAGTGGAGCGGAAAATTACACATGGCACATTAGAAGGGACATGTGGCCGAGTACAAATGGGCATTGACATACAATGAAGGGTTGAGGGGAACTGCCCCTTAAAATAACGCCTTCGACATAACAAGATTGGTTCGACGAAGAAGACATCAAGACAAATGTGGATATCACCATAGGAAATGGTTTGAGAAAACTAAGAAGTAATGAATTCCACGAATTGATTTTAAGAACTAATTATCTTAATAAGATAAGATCACATCATGCTAAATTTACGACATAAATGCAATATCTGCCCCATAGTTCGTATTATTATTCACAATCATGATATCATATCTTGACACATCAATAACCTAAATGTTGCCAAGGCATTTATCTAAAAATTTAATACAAGGATCCAACAAGAGATTCCATGGGCCATAGAGAGACTCCTTTGCTGCCAAGGCATTTATTTAATACAAGGATCCAACAAGGGATTCCATGGGCTATAGATGGATTCCTTTGGTACATAAAATTAAAAGTTGCCTCTTATGCCACACATTTCAAATCTACACGATTCTCACAAACCCCACTTCAAGTTATCCATGGAGTGATGCAAGCCTTTTCATCTTCCCACCTAAATGACAAAACTTATGATGAAAATTTGGAGTTCAAAGTCACTTAGAATTCGACTTATTTATCATCACTTTCCACACCATTTTCGTGAGCAATATTCAAGGTGTTTATTTATAAATATAGATTTTTAATAGAAAAATCAACCAAATTAGATATAAACAAATGTTATTAAATTTAAAAAAAATAAAATCATTTACAACATTCCATGATTACCTTGAGAAAAACAAATTTTATAAATGAATGAAGGATGATATAAGAATGAATAAAGGTATTGGGAGATTTTTAATTATGGTAGTTTGAAAAAACAAATTTTATAAATGAATGAAGGATTATATAAGAATGATTAAAGGTATTGGGAGATTTTTAATTATGGTAGTTTGAAAAACATTGTTTTTAAAAAGTAACAAAACTTAAAAATGGTTGTAAAGGTAGCTGAAGTTTTGAATGTAAGGAAGAGCATATTGAAGTTGTTTACTATTTTACTTTGAGTATGAATTGAACTAAATATTTATGAAGGAATTTATTGAATGGGAAGATTGTATATATACGAATGTGAAAAAAAAGATTGGGTATATAGGACTCCAGATGTGGTTCATAGTTAGCATGAAATTCTTAATTACCTCCAGATATGGTTCGTAGGGAGTACACATTGGAGTCAAACTCAAGTTGGATCATCGATGTTTGCGTTTTCGGAAACAAGACCCCGACCCTGCGGAGTCTCACAATCTAGAGGTTTATCTTCATTTGTTGGATGGGTTCAAGAGCTTGTGTGTCCCGTTCCGACTGAATCCGAAATGAGACTGCTCTTTGATGAACAAGGCATCCGACATGTTGAGGCTGGAGCTAATGGTCCCGGGAACTGGTATCAAGTGGAGAAGAAGGGCCTCATCTGCAACTTCTATAAAAGATGGGTGTAGCTTGAACAATATCATATGTAGTATGGATAATAATCTATTGGGTCGTGAGAGACCCTTTAAAGCAAAGAGAACATTCAATTGGTGCAAATCAAAGGTCAGTGGAGGTATATTGGCCACCAATTCAAAGGCTAGAGATATCAATCCATATCTACGACCTAACTCCATGTTTAAGCAAACCAAAAGAAAGTGTGTAGTTAAGTTTACACTCTGATTTAAAACTTCGAAACAGGTATGATAGGTGTAACGTCAACCATTCTTACTATAGGTACTATTTAACTCATAAGTATGTCTATGTCCTAGATGGTTTACAAGAAGGGAAGAAACCCTGAGAATGTGCACTACCTACTTGCGGAGGCGGAGAGGAAGTGCAAGATGAATTCATCATTGATCCCATCAATTCATCCATCGTGCATCCACCATTAATTTCATTAATTTATTTGTTGAAACTGATTAATTTCCCTACACTCCCAACATCAATTGAGGACAAAACAATATGTATATTCAGAAAAATTTTAAAAATGCAATTATATTAAATCTAATTGTTCAATCCATGATCAAATAAAATTATAACCTGATCAGAGCTTAGTGTTGACGTTGGTTGCCACTAGAAGGGACTTTGCAAATACGCATCCTCTGTTTTTGCTCCAATCAGATGTAAATGAAGGAAGGTGGTGTATATTAAAAAAATGGAGGAACTTACTACAATAGCCTTCAAGAATTCACACTCCACCAAGGAAAAAGAGAAAACAAGGTAGTGTTTAGTATATATTCAAAAACATAGGACCTTACTACGAAAGCTTTCAAGAATTCACTCTTCACCATGACCAACAAGAAGAAAATGAAAAATTAAGAAGACAAGTCGACTGACAAACCCCCAAAAAATGTCCACGGACCAAAGCATCACCATACACCATAGAAACAAGATCCACCTAAACAAAAGAGTAATAAAAAAGAAGGAAAAAATATTGAAAAGCACAAAAAGCATGATCCATTCATTCCTTTGCATGATCTCCACATCCTTATACCAGATCCATTTTTCTCACTTTAGTTGGATCACCTAGAAAAATGAAAAACCATTCTAATCAAATTGATGGTGCATATGAAGGTTTTGCTAAGTGCATTAGTATCTCGGTCCATGTTGATGAAATTCGGTTTGAAATCTAGAGGCATCTCCCTGTTGATCGAGAGCCGGTTTGAAAGTGAGAGGAATCCCACTCCTGCCTTCAAAGCCTCACGTGTTTACTCTTAGGTGATGTCTTGAGTAACATGATAACCTTGGTTACACAACCATTTCAGACACCTTGTTCAAGTGAGACCCACGTAGGTCTGTCCCGATGGCAGTTGTGTAAAGAAGGAGAATGTCCACCAAAAGTAGTATCGATCGCCATTGAAACCAATTTAGAGCACGATTGTCTACACGTTTCCTCTTATATGCTAAAACCTTGCTATAGCACAGCCTACTGAAGTAGTATCATCCCCCTCTAAAACCACTTCAGATCACTATTTTATGCATGTTAGCTCTTATATGCTAAAACCCTGCTATAGTGTGGTCTTTGGAAGTAGTATTGGCCTCCATTGAAACCACTTCAGAACACTTCACAGCATTGTCGTCTGCATGTTTCCTCTTATTTGCTAAAACCCTCGTATAGCGTATGGGTGAAGGTTGAAGGCAGGAATAGAGAGGTCCCTTTGCCACCAAAGCATTTATCTAAAAAATTAGTACAAAGATCTAACAAGGGATTCCATGGGCCATAGAGGGATTCCTTTGGTACATAAAATTAAAAGTTGTCTCTTATGCTACACATTTCAAATCTACACTTTGACAATTCTGACAAACCCCTCTTTAAGTTATCCATGGAGTGATGCAAGCCTTTTCAACTTCCCACATAAATAACAAAATTTATGATGAAAATTTGGAGTTCAAAGTCACTTAGAATTTGACTTATTTATCTTCACTTTCCACACCATTTTCATGAGCAGTCTTCAAGGTGATTATTTATAAATATAGATTTTAATAGAAAAATCAACCAAACTAGATATAAACAATGTTATTAAATTTAAAAAAAATAAAATCATTTACAACATTCCATGATTACCTTCAGAAAAACAAATTTTATAAATGAATGAAGGATAATATAAGAATGAATAAAGGTATTGGAAGATTTTTAATTATGGTAGTTTGAAAAAACAAATTTTATAAATAAATGAAGGATGATATAAGAATGAATAAAGGTATACGTCAATTAGAAGGGTGGGTTGATTCTGTTGGCCCAGTTCAGACTGATTCAGAATCCCTAATCATCAAAGAGATTTGGGAGGAGCAGTTAAACATTAATATGCCATGCCAAATTCAATAGCATCCTTCTAGGTCGATCTTTGGTAACTGCTAAGATGGTTAAAAAACCAGTAACAATAGTATGCACCAGTACGAGCTATCAAATCTTCAAAGCATGTTCATGTTCTATCAAATCTCTAAAGCCCGTTCATGTTCTAGGTGAAGTTGATGTTGCATGGCCTCTGTGAGAAATGGAGAGACGTCATCATTCTCTTGGCAGATGCACAATATAGCCTTACAGTAGAGAGGGGTCTTCGGCCATTGTTTGGCATAAACAACCTATCGATTCTTCATATACTTAGTCCCTTCGAGGTCGACTTGACCCCTTCACTGGTTCAATTTTCAGCCCTACAACCTTGGAATTGGGCAGTGGATACAACTAGGAAATAGATGTGAGCATGGTGAAAAGATAATCGGGTAGGGGAAGGATAAGGAGGCAGTGTAGCAGGGCGGTGGAGGGAGGTCAAGTACAAAATGATAACAGTGAAATCTCTGACACATGGCATGGTTCAACACACCCTTGATAGACGACGAAAATGGGGCGAGGAACCTCCCCTTAAAGAAGGCCTTTGACGTAATAACACGCAAATTATAATAAAGTCTATTGAGATATACATACCCTACCTCTCCTGGATTTGAATTTATGACCTCTTATGAGGAAGCACACATTCTTAACCATTAGGCCCACTCAGGGTGTATATACTAGTGATCCTCCTAGATTCTTCATAATGATGACCCTCCTCCAAATAATTAGCTATGTTTTTTCTCATTTTGAGAGTCTCCAAATTTTTATTTTTATTTCTAATGTAAATTTTACTACCGCTCTTTTAATTCAAATAGCTAGCTTACAAAAAACAATATTCATAACATTTGATTGATTAAAAACTAACAATAAAATAAATTATTATTGAAGTTAATAGCTAATACTAATTCAAGTTTATTACTTTGAACTAATTCAAATTTACAACACTAAACTACTAAGAAATGCAAAACTATGCAAAAAATAAAATAAAAAAATCACTTCATTTTCATAGTGAGATTTCAATGCTCAATTATTTTTTTCATGTTACTCACACCATACTCTTTTCTTCCATGATATCCGTCTGTCAATTGGTTTCCCTTTATTTTTACCTAGTTTGCTTATATCCACTGAGAAATGCAAAAACACACATTTTCCTTCAGTTTTTTAATTCGATTTCAATTTTCAATCAACATTTTTCATGTAACTCACACCATACTTTTTAATATGAGTTGTTGCATAGTTTTGTGTTTCTCAATTGATATGTTTCATGTCACCCATAACATACATTTTTGTAGTGGTATCATGTGTACACACGCGATACCACTGCAAAGGTATGTTAAGGGTGACTATGAAACAACTTACATATCATACTCTTTCATGTGGAAGTATGATCTTCATT
>JASDQU011404807.1:45735-64040 GCA_032191745.1 Picea mariana | reverse complement strand
AATTGTTATTAATTTTACTTAGACTAACATGACCAAAGTACAATTACCCTAACTTGGGATCAAGTTTCCTTACACACATATATGATACAACTACAAAAAAGTATGTTATGGGTGACATGAAAAATATCAACCAAGAAATGCAAAACCATGCAAAAATTCATGTTTTCCTTCATTTCCGTAATTGGATTTCATATCTCAATTAACATTTTCCCTGTCACTCTCACCATACTCTTTCTTGTAGAAGTATAATCCTCATTTATTGGTTGACTTTCTCTTTTCTTATATATATAAAGAGAGATATACAAGAAAACATCGATGGTTACTTGAAATAACATGACCAAACCACAATTATCTTAATAATGTAGCCAAGGCCATGATTGTTACTTGAAATAACATTACCAAACCACAATTATCTTAATAATGTAGCCAAGGCCATGTAGAGACTCGTTATTGGAAATTTTAATACACATGATGAATATATGTGAAACTCTTACAAGATCATGGTTGGACAAAACATAGAAAATACAAAAAATAAAAGGTGAAGCTTCATAAATTGTTCATCAATTGTCACTATAGTAATCTGCATGATTCCACGATTTTGACTCAAGGGTTTAAAGTATTGTTAGCCTTCATCCACTAAAACTATATGAGTGCAAATTGAAGAGGATAATGATGTAAAGGGCATGGTAGGGATTTATGCTTTAGTTACCATCATTTTAGAGAATTGAAGCACTTCCTTAACACTTCCATTTTGGTCTTACTCTTCAATAATGAAAAAAGCATAAGAATTTTAAAATTTGAGGGCCCGAAGCAAATTCTTGGAGTGGCCACCCAAATTGACACAAAGATCCAACATAAGAAATATAAAAAATTGACAATATTTAATTTTTATAAGTTCATTTTCAACTAACAAATTTTTTGGGGGGCTTTAAGATTTATTAGAAATTTGAATTATCCAAAAAAATGATATTTATTTTTTATAATGGACGATAACATAAACCCTTAATTTTTCGTTATTTTAAAACCATTTACAAAGGAGACTATCTTTTGAAGCACATTTGTAATGAGATATTAAAATCAAAGCTACCCTTCTCTACCCCTTTCACTAAGACTCTAAATTATAGTCATGATTATTGAAAATTTTCAAACTCACCCCTATGGTTTTGTTATTTTCAAACAACCAATCAAACATTACTAAAACAAGATTATAATTATTTAATAGTTTAAAAATCAACGTTAAAAAAACTAAATTGATCAAATATTACTCTTAACAATATTTAAAATGTTTGATTATATAAAATTTGGCATTGCTAGATTTTAATTGATTTAATATTTTTATAACAAAATCAATAAGGTTTTGATCACTTCAAACATTAAGAGTAACACGAAGCATTCTGAGAGTAACAAGAAGCATTCTTGTAATTGAAAGTTTCATTCCCTAATAACCAGAACCAAATTAATTTGTATTAATTGCAATTATTGTGATAACAGGGAATCGAAAAAAAGTTTCATAAAATGAAAAGGATTTAATGTAAAAGAGGTACAATAATTAATACATATGCATATCTTTTTGTAAGTGAATTGTCTTTTTCTTTAATACCAAACTTTTTTCCATCAAATATTTTTAATATGAATGAACATATTGAAGAAATTTATGAGTACATATTTTGTATTCGAGAAAATTGACAGCTAAATGAAAAATATGCATTAAGTATTAAAATAATTATTTCTTATTGGAAATATTCATCACTTAATAAATAAGACAAATTTGATATATTTTAATTGAAATTCTTGTATTTTTATTATTCTAAAATCATTTATAAAAATAATTGTCTTTCCAAACACATGGAGATCTTATATTAAAACTACCATTTTATTATCCATTCCATTAAAATATTGAAAACTCCAAATTTTCAGATTTGAGATTTATTATTTTTAAACTTTAATCAGTCAACTATTACATAACAAAAATTAACATCATATACAACTTTAATCATTAAAAGAATCGTTTGAAAAGACAATGGATACTATTAAAATACTCTAAAACAACATCATTCATATTATGTTAGCAGTAGTTATAAAGGATTAAAATACTCTAAAACAACATTATTCAACATTATTCATATTATGTTAGTAATAGTTATAAATGATTTAAAGTGAGTGATATGCCATGTGTCAGGATGCACAACAATTTTAGTTCTAAATATGTGTTAACAGTTTTAATTTTAGTACTACTTTAATCATTAAAAGAATCTTTTCAAAAGACAATGGATACTATTAAAATACTCTAAAACAACATCATTCATATTATGTTAGCAGTAGTTATAAAGGATTAAAATACTCTAAAACAACATTATTCATATTATGTTAGTAATAGTTATAAATGATTTAAAGTGAATGATATGCCATGTGTCAGGATGAACAACAATTTTAGTTCTAAATATGTGTTAACAGTTTTAATTTTAGTACTTTTATAGATTTAAAGGGAGATATTTTCATTTTATGTTATTGTTTGGTTATTTCACCAATTGGTCCTTTAGCAAAGATATTCCACTTGACTAATATAGGTGTCAATTCACTTCATATAAAAACAAAGTTAGTAATAACATCAAAAGTTCATTTTGAAAGGAAAGTTAAATTATATATATAGATTAATTTTTACACAATTTAATTTAATCTATAATTTATAGATATGGTTATTTAAAAATTTTTCAAATTAAAATTAATAATTACTTTTCACCAACTTGCTATCTTAATTTGCGATTATGTTTGAATATTTTTTAATCAATATTTTATATAATATGACATTTTCTTAAGACTTATATTCCCATAATATGTGACATATATATATATATATATATATATATATATATATATATATATTTCTTATATTTGAATTAAATTAAATTTATTTCAATGAAATTAATTTATCAAATAATATTGATATGGATACCATAAAAATAATTAGTCTTTTATTCATATATATATATAACAATTATAATCATCGGTTTTTTTTTAATTATCATATAAAATTATATGAATAGTTTAATTATTTTTTAAAAAATAACTTATATTTTTTAAATTGATAAACAAAATGTGAATAATAATATACTTATTGGTCACCCGAGTGGGGTGCCACTTGGCAAAGGGGGATAGATGGCAGGAACACATGGCGAGGGGAGTTATTATCCCAAGCTGCCACCCCCGATGTATTAACTCCCCATGGCACACACTGGGAGGAGAGTTAATTCAGTGCGCCTGGCAGAGCTCTTGGAAGAGTGATCCAACCAGGCCACCAGTACCAGTCGAACGCAACAGTCCTGTCGGCCTTCAATAGAAATGGGAGAGGCTTCTATGGCTCCTCGTAGCGTTAAAGGTAGCCTTGGTGCACATTTCTTATTGTTTCATACTTTCTATGACCATTGCACAGAGATCCTCGGCCATCCTGGCTGCATAAATTGCATTATGTGTGTCCTCCTGGCCTCCTTCTGCCATCACTGCTCCCCCACTGCCCCCCTCTCATCCCCTCCACCCCATGGTTCCTCCCACCATGCCCCAAGAGAGGGAAAAGCCCAGGCAGGGCACCAGAAAAACGAATGCCCTCACCTGAGCCACCAGACTTACAGCCTCTCAGCGAGCTCTAATTTCTCATTTCGATCGCCCCCATAGCCACTCCAGGAGCACTCAAACGACCATGCACGCTACAAAAATGAAGACCCTGTCCCCCTCGTTTCAGACTCAAACATCCATGCGCACTCCAAAAATGGAGACCACGTCTTCCCCGACGCATTCTCCATCGTCGCCTTTTCATTTTCAAATTAGCACTTTGAAGGAAGAGGCACATCTGCACCTCGGCCTCAACACTGTCAAAGAGGAGCTGCCACCTCCAGTTTTGCATCCAGGTTCGAGCTCGGTGAACGTGACAGTGCCACCCTTAGAGGCACGCCTCCCCATTTCCACCAGCCTTCTTGCCCCCCAATTCTCAAGCTAGGAGAGCCTTACTACGGAGACAGAAGCTGTATCGTGGAGGAGGAAACCCCCCCAAGTCGGAAATTGATAGATTCAGGGAAGGATTCAACTACAACGGATGATACAGGCATGGACAAAGGAGAGGAGAGCTCGCACTCTGCTTATCATCTGGCATAGGAGCATCTTAAGCTCCTCTTCGACATCCGACAACGGCAGGATGAACATGTGCATGGCCAAGGGATCATCAATCAATGACTGGACTTGTTGTTTGAGGCATTCACAGAAGCCCCAACGCAAGCTCGCTGCCCAAATTGCAAGTAGAGATTTTTTTTATTAATTCATGGATATCTAGGTTCTCTAATGGCTTGACGCGGCTCACCCCACATCCCAGATTTTTTTTATTAATTACATATTTAGAATGGACAGTCATAAGATAGTTTTCACTCTTTTTTTTTGCTATGTAATTCTCTTAGTTATGGTGGCTTTGAATGAGGCCAGCCCTAGGCTAGTTAGATGGAACAGGGTTCTTGTAGAAACTATCAGTCCTCTGCACAATTTTCATAAAACTTTTTTCAGCCATGATAGACACATCAACGTTTGGAGCCACCTGTTTTGGTTTCCCTCATGTGGCAGAACAGGTGGCTGCCAAGCATCGCACAACTATATACTCATGATTTAATATAAGGTCCTTTTTATTTAAAAAAAAATAATAATTTACTTATTAGTTTTGATCATTTACATTAGTTAAATAACTATTGTATTATTTTATTATATTTTTTTAATTAATTACTTTATTATATTTTTTTAATTAATTAAAGTAACCATCCTCCATTTAGATATTTGGAAAAAAAAGATGAAATTGCAGAGGTTTTTGGAAAAATAAAATATTGTTATAATTACTTACCACATTTTATTTTATTGCTATATAAACAAATAGTTTTATATATCTATTTATATAAAAAAAAAATAGTATATATAAAAAATCAATAATCTAATAAGAAATTAATATAATATTATTTTACCCCGGATGGGGTGACACGCAGAATAGGTTGGACATGCAGTGATGAGCTAGGCAGGGCCATAAATACTGGCCATCGGCTCTCATCTCCTCATCATTAAGATGGGAGTGAGCCCGAGCAGCCAAAACCAGAGGACGAGGCCTCTCACGTGAGTGAAGAGGACGAAGGGCCAGAGCACTAAGAGAATAGCCTTAATGACCAAGTCTGTAATGGTCACCTTCATTCTTATCAGCCACTCCGATAGATACGCAATGCGTTTTGGGGTTGATCGGCCGAAGTCTGAACCTTCAGAGGGCTAGTGCAGAGATACTTACCCATTTGGCATTCTGGTTATAGCCCTACTTATCTACATGCCGAGAGCAAGAGGCCGGCCTCGCAGAGGCGCTGCGTGGTATGCATTTGACTCCCTCAGAAAGAGGCAACAGAAGTTTGAAAGGGCGCTAGCCATGGCACGCACACAGAGGGCTTGAAAAACTAGGAAGCCTCGGACGCCTCCCATGGCATATGTGGAGGAGGTTGTTTCGGAAGAACCCATCCAAGTTCCTCCAGAACATCTCCTCTTCATTATTCCGAATAATTTGGATCCCCCAACCTGTTTTATGGATGAGGCCAAGCCTCAGGATCTCGGAACGACGCACAGTCACAAGGAAGGGGACTTAGTATGGGAACCTACCACTTGCTACGTCGAGGAAGAACTCCAGGGCAGCACAGAAGAAAAATAGAATTCAGCAGTCGATGAATTTTCAGAGGAAGCGGTTCAGCAGGAAGAGCAGTGAGGACAGCAAGGCAGCCGTGTGAATGAAGAAACGGAGGGTAGTGGAGTCCAGAAGCCAATTCCCCTCTCCTTCACTCCGGGAGAATGGCATGACCAGTCTCCACTCCTCCACCCAGAGCATTTGGAACTGATCTTTGAAACACGCAGCATGGTGGATGACCAAATCCATAGAGCCCTCCAAATCAGTCAGCACCTCGACATGATGTATGTTTCCTATTCCAACACTTCACTAGGACGACAATACCCTACGTGCGCACAACCCTTCGCGCTTCTAGCCAGATCGGGAAAGAATGGCGAAGATGATGAAGTCATCGGGTAACTACTACTATGAATGTTCATAGTTAGGAGTTTTCTTTTGTTCAGAACTAGAGCTCTAGCTCAGTTAGACTATCATTATGTTGCCAGAAGTAAGCTTTGGAACAATTTCAAACTAATGGCGGCCATACGTCCTGGTTTCCTTTGGGCATGACAAATGGCAGCCTGGTTTCTTTTTTTGTGTGAAAACAAGTGGCATGGGAGGCCAGCTATCTTGATTTCCTTTTTTTGGCAGGACAGTTGGCACTCCAAAAGACTCTGTAAGCCTGAAATTTTAATATAACAGGATCCTCCCCTTTTTTACTTGAAAAAAAAATATAATATTATTTTAATAATATTTAGTGAGGAAAAATAATTTAATTAAAATGTAATCATTTAACAATGCATTATCTAAATATATTAAATGGATCGTAATTGAGATTCGTTTTAGGGTTTAAAAATACAATTAAATTAAACGTTAAGATGGTTGCAATTGATACCCTTTTAAAGAAGGTTGCAATGAATACTCTTTTAAAGACCAATATATAATTCAAATTGGACATTAATATGGTCAAATTTGAGATTTAAATTAGACATTAACATGGTCTTTATTATTGTGACTAAATGCTAGACATTAATGGTGTATATTTTAACCAAATGTTGGGTGTTAACATTGTCTTTATTGTGATTAACCATTTGGCATCAACACGGTCTCTATTGCAACCAAACAATGATGTTAACTAGCTCGCATTTAAGACTAAACATTGAACGTTAAAATGGATGCAATTGACACTAAATGTTAATCCAGATGTATGAGGGCACCATTTGATAGTTTTTGTGGGCATTATAATTATCCAATGTTGTGAGAAATTTACCCAAACTAGATCAAACAAGGAAATTTGGATGTCACTATCGTTACTAAACAAAAACATTAATTTTGATCTCTATTGTGATCAACCATTTGGCCTTAACATGGTCTACATTGCAACCAAATGTTGGATGGTAACTAGCTCACGTTAGGACCAAACACTAATGTTAAAATGGACGCAATTAGCACCAATTGTTGGATGCTAATGTAGATGTGGAAACTATTTGATATGTTTTGTGGGCATTACCATGATCCAATATTGTGACCAAATTATCCAAACACTAAATTAGGTATTGACATGAACATTATTCAAGTTGCTACTTTGGATACTTTTGTGGAAACAACTATGACCAAACAAGGAAATTTGGATGTTACTATGGTAACTAAATGAAGACATGTAATAATACAACTTGATCGTTGTAAACAAATGTCATTGATGTCCTTAGTATCAATGCTATCGATAATCATTATGTAATTTTGAAAAAAAAATTGAAAAAGAACACAAGTTTAATTTCAACTTGAATCATAAATTTATTGAAAATTTTGTAAAGATATTAGTGACAAATCTAATAATAGCAAGACAAACATGCCCATTTTCAACTTGAATCACAATTTATTGAAAGTTTTGTAGAGATTAGAAGCAAATCTAACAATGACAATAAAAACAAGTCATGGACTACATGAAGGTCCAAAAAACAAAGGAGTTTCTTCATCAAAACTTTACTATTATCTATATAATTTGTTACAAAACTTTGCTATTATTTATATAATTTTGCATATATTCACCCAACAATTTCTTCATCCAAATTTAAAACAAATTGATTGACATATTTAAGACATTTAAAAAAATTATTATCTTATGTCAAAAAGAAAAGAAAGTAATTAAAGTTTTACTACTTGTATTCAATGTCTACTTATGAGACATAATAATTCATAAGATATGGTTTTTTCTGAGCGTTGCGTGTGTTAGGGTTGGTTTTGGTGCTGCGTTGTGTGCTTCCATGGCGGCGCCTGGGGGTGGGGAGGCCACCCCCCCTCCTTCGAGTTCGGTAAAGGAAAGAGGTCATATCCTCCGGTGGTTCCAAAATTTATCAAGAAGCTGGAGGAAATTCCTGAAATCGCTCTACCTGAAGAGAAACCAATGGAAATAGCTCTGCCGTTGGCTCAAAAAGGACTAGTGGTTCAGTTCATGGGCCTTTGGCCATCCACCAAGACTACAGATGACTGGATTCAACGAAATTGGAGGCCAAATCTGAAACATGGAGTAACATGTTACCCTGTTGGAAGAGGGTTCTTTGTGTTTGAATTCATTTAAGAAGCAGATCGAGAATTAATCTTCAGGAATGGCCCCTATTTCATGGGGACGCAAGGCTTATATCTGAATAAATGGACACCATATTTTGATTCCTCGGTCGACCTGCCCAAAGAAGTGTCGGTGTGGGTCAGACTACCGAATCTCCCTATGCACTGTTGGGACTTTGACTCACTACAGAGAATAGGGAATGGAGTTGGAAGGTTCATTGACAGAGCTGATAATAAAGGACAATACACTTGCGCCAGAATCTATGTGGAAGCCGATCTCGAAGCTGGCCTCCCTGAAGCAGTAAAGTTAACCGTTGGAACCTGGACCCATTATCAGAAGTTGGACTATGAGCACCTGCCATTCAAATGCCGGAACTATCAAGAGCATGGTCATTTCCAAAGACACTGTCCCAAACTGCAAACCACTGGGAAAGAAGACGCAGAAGGCTGGCAGAAGGTGAAGAAAGGGAAAAGCTCTAACAATGTTAAAAGCAAGGAGAAACTGGCCCAGGAACTGATAAAGGAAGGCAGTTCAAAGATAAACCCCCAAGAAGCTCCTAAAGAAAATCAAATCCCCACAAACAAACCAGAAGCTGGGAAAGCTCAAGTGCCACTGGTCCCAATTGGTCCAATATCTCCCTCCACGGTCTCCAGTCCGACAAAGGAGCATATCAGCTTGGACTCGGAAATAGGAGAAGAAACCCCGGAGGAGGGAGACACTGAAGTAAGCAGTCCGCTAGGTACCCCAGACCAGCCAAAGCGGGGTAGGAAGACTGAGAAGAAGCGAAGGGAAGAGAAATCCTATAAGGAGATGGTCCAAGGCTCACAGTACACAATTCTAGAGATGGTGAATACCAGATCGGGGGCAAAACTAGGGAGGACCCCAAAAGGGGGTTACCCTCCACATCCAGGTAAATAATGAAATACGTCTCCTGGAACTGTAGAGGACTCGGCAACACCCTAAAAGAAGAATCCATAAAGGACTTAGTAAGGCTAGTGAGGCCTGAAGTCCTCCTAATCCAGGAGACAAAATTGGAGGAGGATGCCCTCCTCCGAGAAAGTAATGTGTTCTGGAAGAAAGGCCCCGGTAGGGCAGTAAGCGCCAGAGGAGCTTCGGGGGATTAGCAACTTTCTGGGACTCCGCAAAGCTCGACCTAGTAGAAGAAGAAGGAACCACCCACTGGTTATTTACCAAACTGCACCACAAAGACTCTGGACATCTGGTAAGCCTCTTCAACTTGTATGTCCCCGTTTCATATACTGAGAAAAAAGAATGTTGGGATTCATTAAAACTGTTTCTCAATCTGCATAACCTTGAGAACTTAGTAGTGGCTGGAGATTTAAATGTGACCCTCTCGCTGGCCGAAAAGAAAGGGGGATCAATTGTCTGAGATCTTGCTAGAGAGTGGGTAGAAGACTTGATGTCGGACTGGGAGCTGGAAGATATCTCACCGATCAATGAGAAATTTACATGGTCCAACAAAAGGATCGGACCAGGTCACATAGCAGCCCGGCTTGATCGTTTCCTCATTCATTCCTCCTTCCTTACCCTTGGTCTCATGGCGACCTCCAAGATTCTCCTGCATTATACTTCGGATCACAAACCAATATCTCTCTCTCTCTCCTGGGTTATTGCTAGGCCCTATCCCGTTTCAATTTTGCCCAAACTGGATAGGTCAGGATGGTTTTCTTAACCTTGTATTCAACACCTGGAACGAACCTGTTTCTGGGTCCCCCTTTTATGTTTGGGAAGAGAAGCTCAGAAGACTCAAATTTAACTTGAAAGCGTGGGCTAAAAAGTTAGGCTCTCCTATGGACGAAAGGAAAAGAATTCAAAAGGCCTTGGAAAGACACCAATCGTTCTTGGAAGAGTCCCCAGTCACCCAGGATTTACTTAACCGTGAATCCGAGCTTCAAATAAAGTATCACAAAAGTTGTCGAGAAGAGGAAATCTATTGGAGAGTCAAATCAAGGGTGCTTTGGCTTCGAGATGGAGACAAGAAGACCACATTCTTTCACAAGCAAGCCCAGGCTAGGAAAATTTACAATTCCATTAATGAGATTCATATGCAAGACCAAGTCATAAAGGACTTTAAAGGCATAAAGGAGGCTGCTCATTCCTTCTTCAAAAACCTTTACTTCGCTCCTGATATGGAGCCAATGGCCCCGAACTCCTACCCTATATCAGAAATTCCAGCTCTGATCAATGATGATGACAATCTGCTGTTGAACATGCCTGTTAGCATTAGTGAAATCAAGAAAGCCATCTTCAATATGGATCCTGACAAAGCGCCTGGGCCAGATGGGTTCACAGCCCGGTTCTACACTTCTTGCTGGGATATTATAAAAAAGGATTTGTACAGAATGGTTATGAAGTCTCAGAACTGTACCAAGCTGGGTGGCAGCACAAACTCCTCTTTCTTGGCCCTCATCCCAAAAGAAAAAGGCGCTAAAAGCTTCAACAGATTTAGGCCTATCTCCCTATGTAATACGGGATATAAAATCATCACCAAAATAATAGCTAACAGACTCAAAAGAATACTGCCGAAACTGATTCCGGAAAATCAAGGAGGGTTTGTGAGAGGGAGACAGATTCTGGATAACATTATTTTAGTCCAAGAAGCCATCCATATCAGCTGCAAGAAAAAAGAGAAGGGCATGGTTATCAAGCTGGATTTAGCCAACGTCTTTGACAGAGTTAGGTACAACTTTCTTTTTGCAGTCATGAGGAACTTTGGGTTCAATCAGAAATTTATTGATTGGGTTAAGGCCTGTATTACAGCCCCTTGGATAGCCCCTTTGATTAATGGTCGTCCTGCAAATTTTTTCTAGGCCTCAAGGGGGTTAAGGCAAGGCTGCCCTCTCTCCCCTGTGCTCTATGTCATCCAAGTCTCGGTTCTAAGCTTCCAATTGCAAAGATGTCTTCAAAACAGATCCCTTTCAGGCATCAGAGTCGTCCCAAAGGTCAAGTATGTTAGCCATGCCCAGTTCGCTGATGACACCCTTTTACTGGGCGATGCCAACATTAAGACAACAAGGAACTTCAAATCTGAACTTGACTTTTATAAAGATAGTTCTGGCAACGAAATAAACTATCACAAAAGTAAGATTTATGGGTGGAATTGCACCCCGCGAGAAATGTTGCAATTAGGCCGGATCCTTGAGATGGAAGGTATCACAATATGGGACAACTTTACCTATCTAGGGATCCCAATTTTTAAGGCCTCCTCTAAGGTCGTCCACTGGCTACCCCTTTTGTACAAACTCAAAAACAAGATCCATGCGTGGGGAGCAATCTGGCTCAACAAAGCAGGCAAAGTTATCTTGACGAACTCGGTCATTACCAGCCTCCCAATTTACCAATGTTCGGTTCTTCTCGCTTCCAAAACTATAACAAACAAAATAGATGAAATGCTTCGGAGATTTCTTTGGGAAGGCGACAGAAATTGTGAAAAGAAGCTCCACTTAGTAAGATGGGACAAGGTCAAGAAGCCAAAGATGGAAGGGGGTCTTCATATCAGAGATGTGGTTGTCCACAACCTTGCCATGGGAGGTAAAATTTTATGGAATATGATCACGGGGAAAAGAACTTGGAGTAAGCAAATTCTCAGGAAAAAATTACTTCATAGGTGATAAAGAGAGATGCCTTGAGAAGCCTACCAAAGTGCAGAAAGGCTCCCCGATCTTTACCTTGTGCAAAATATCCCTTCCTTATTTTATTTCAAAGCTCACCTGGATCCCGGGGAACGGGGCAAAAATTAGGATCTGGGAGAACTCCATTCTTGGAGAACAACCCCTTATTTGGTTCAGTGAACCGAGGAACATTAAAGATTGACTTCTGTCTAATAATTGCAGAACGTTATGTGACATATCCCGTTGGAAGAATGATGATAATGAATCCTAGGAAGGATGGAATCTAGGAGATTATCCGGAAGAGATCAAGAGGAAGCCGCACTTCTGCTTGATTTTCTACAAGGGAAGTCGCCAATCAGTGTCAGATCCAAGGATAAGCAGGGATGGGGATCAGACTCGGGGTTATATACAGCAGCAACTAGCTACTCTTCAATTATGGAAGTGCCGTGGGTCCCTCCCAATCCAGCCCCGTGGAAAGCCCTCTGGAATTTTCCCTCAATTCATAAAGTAGATATTTTTATTTGGACCCTGCTCCACAACAGCATCTTAACCAGCGATAATCTAAAGAGGAAAGGATGGGAAGGGCCTTCACGATGCCCTCTGTGCAATCAGGCTGAAGAAACTACTGAGCATCTTCTTTTTAACTGTGATTTTTCTAAAGAAGCTTGGGGGCTTCTCTTATGATCGATCTTCTTAACTCTTCCAACCTCAGCCTCAGAGCTTCTAAGCAGATGGATGTCTCTTTCTCCTTTCAATCTGAGCAAGAAAAATCTCCTCAAAACTACCTGGATGTGGACTCCCAAATTCTTGTGCTGGAAGATCTGGTTGGAGAGGAATAATAGAATCTTCAAGGAGGAAAGTAGACTGCCATCCCAGGTGGCTGTTAAAGTCAGAACTATGATCTCTGAAGCCTTAAGTTCGAAGACTTCCATTAGAAACTCGATCCCCCTCTCGGTTGAAGAAGAACGTTGGCTCAAGGAGTTCACCCAGAATCAACAAAGCATGAAAGAAACCAAACCACCACAAAAGAAGAATCGGGAAATTCGGATGGAGGAACAGGACTTCATTAATTAGAGATCTTCTCTTGATGAGTGGTGCCTCTTCTTCGATGGGGCCTCAAAAGGGAACCCCGGTCAAGCAGGAGGAGGTGGCATTATTATTGAACCATCTGGCACAATCCATCTGTCTTATGCTTGGGGCTTAGGATATGCCTCCAATAATCAAGCTGAGTATCTAGCTCTATGGCAAGGTCTCACACAAGCGGTGCAGTTGAATGTCCAGAAGATTACGATTTTTGGTGACTCCAAATTGGTTGTAGAAGCGCTAAACTCTAAAAAGACCCCAAAGGATATCACTCTGGCCCACACGTACAAGAAAGTCCTCCTATTGTTGCCGAAGTTCAGGAAATACAAGATTTATCATGTTTTGAGGACTCTGAATGGACTGGCAGACGTTGAGGCTAACCGTGGTACGCTCTTGAGCAAAACCCAGTTGGCTGTAAATGGAGAAACATCAAACCAAACAATTCCCTAAGACAATGATTGCACTTGACTTGTCTCAGCATGCGGGCAAGCCAACTGCATTTGAAGGATCTTGGAACGATATGAATCAGTATAGATATTGTTGGACGGGCAGTAATCTTCACTCATAGATTCGCCATCAGCAACAATCCAGGCTGGGATCACGGGTTTTGGCAGGTTACATGGATTATAGAGGGATCCATCCGAAGCCAGTCCTCAATTTCTCAGTCAGTCGCGCGTATTTGCAGAGCACAAAGGAGAAGCAGAGTTACAGGAGAAGAAGCAATGGAATCGTCTTCAAAGCCGCCTCTTTCTCCTCGGGAGAGACTCAACACGCTAAAAACAGGCCTGGAGAACGTTAGAGCAACCACAAATCAAGGGAAATGGGAACTGCTGAACATCGAGATCCAGGATTTAAGGGAAGAACTAATAGAAGACCTCCAGGCGGGCCTCAAGGACGTTGCTATTATCACGAGCAATTTGGGAAACCGTCTTTGCAAGCTGGAGAAACAGGTCGAAGAACTAACCAAGGCGATCAGCAAGATCTCAGATGCTACAACAGAGGCCATCTCCAAAATTGGGTAAAGCAGGACAACGGTGGGGGGCTTTGTTCATTAGCCCCAGTTTCCTCTATCGACCTCTGCAGAAGACCATGTATTCGATAAATAGTAGACTAGGTTATTATATGTCTAAGAACCACCAGAATCTAGATTTCTGGATTTTGCTTTGTAAGGATGTGTGTTCCAAGCTGAAAATGAAGATCAACATAGTAGACTCGAATATGTAATGTAAGGCCCTGACAACCCTTCCTGCCAGATACTAAATAAAAATCTTTAACCGTTCCTGTAAAAAAAAAAATAATAATAATAATTCATAAGATTCACAATAATATGCAAAGAACATGGGTTACATTCTAAACTAATAAATCAATCCTAAGAGATTCATATGTTTGAATCTTAATTTCGCAATGACAATAACATCAATAAGGTTTCGAACAACATTAAAGAGAATATTAAACCTTGATTATTGTTTTTCAAAATAATATAAAATATTAACTATTATATGATGATGAAGAATTTTATTTTAACATATGCTTTACAAATTAGATTAGAAACTAGTAGTATAGGATGGATATAAATATATATATTACTCTCTAATGTTAGAACATAGTTACGACAAGAATTGTGATCTCAAAATGGGAATTTTAACCATAAAAACCTATATTTTTGGATAAAAACACCAAAATCAACCCATGTTTCGAAAAATGGTATCACCCCTTTTTTGGAGGGGTTGAAATTACCACATTTTACAAATGACCTTAACAATGTCATAATGTTGTCAAGAAACACCTTAAAATCAATCCCCAAATTGAAAAGTGGTGCTAACAACGACGCCATTTTTTTTCAAGGTTAAAACTACAACTTTTAAACCTCCAGACTTTACCCTTGCATCCAAAACCTTAAGATTGACCTTCGAATCGAAAAGTGGTGCTCTTAATAGCACCCCCTTTTTTCTAGGGATAAAATTACAAGTTTTTTGAAATCGTGGCCTTAACAACCAATACCTTTGAAACCAAATTCTTAAGACCAACACCCAAATCAAAAAGAGGCATTGTTAGCAACACCTTCATTTTTCCTCCAAACTTAAGATTATAACATTTTAGAAACCATGGTCCAATTGTTATTGCAAATCAATAATAATAAAAAAAAACCCTAGTATTTTTTTAAATTATATTTTTTAATATATATATATATATATATATATATAAGGTCACAGTAAACCAAATTGGTGTATGAGACCTTGTTTGTGGGACAAAGGACCCCCTCCATCTAGCGATTTGACTGGTGAAGTCTACAAAGGTATACATACCCTACTCCCCTCGGATTTGAACTTTTGACTTCTTAAGAGGAAACACACGTTCTTAACCATTAGGCTCACTCAGATTGCATATATAACATTAAAAAATTACAATAAAAATAAGTTTTCCTATAAAATAAAATATTAAAAAAAAACAAAACAGTATTTACTTAATAAAACAAAAAAAATTCAAACCATCTAAAACCAATTTATAACACATTTAAAGTAAAAGGTCCCTTATATATATAAACAATTTTTTAAATAAAAGAATTATATATATATATTAAACATGGCAAAAAAAATGGTATTATTAATAGCACATTTACATTTTTATTCTAGGGTTGGTTTTAAGAATTTGGTTCAAATAAACTAAAAGTATGATGCATAAATGTTACCATTGTGTTTAACGGTTGCTAATCTGTTATGAAATTGAGCATCATTAATGTTATGAAATTGAGCATCATAGTCATGATGTTAAATTCCAATTCATTTGCCCTTGTCTAATTAGAAGCTCTCCCATATGGTTGCTACGAAAGTTATCTCAAATGAATCCATTTGAAAAATGGTGATACATGAATTCCCCCAGTTTTCTTTTGTAAGCTAGTTGCCTTTATATTAATATAATACAAAAAAGATTACAGAGGGGATTACCTATGGCCTATCTCAAATGAATCCATTTGAAAAATGGTGATACATGAATTCCCCTACTTTTCTTTTTTAAGCTAGTTGCCTTTATATTAATATAATACAAAAAAGAGTACAGAAGGGATTAACTATGGCTTACCACTAGGGAAACTAGGACCACAAAAATTCAAAAAACCAGTGTTAGTTGTCTAGACAATGATTTTTACTTTCATATACTTGAAAGCAGTAAACCTATACAATCATAGCATCATAAGAGATAAAAGCAAAATCCAAAAGATATCAAATCCTCTCAGGAAATTCCCATAACAAAAAAGAACCTATTTGGCTAGCCCATTAGGTTGTATGTCTACTTCTACCAGCGTTGAGTGGCCCCCTATACCACACAATTTGCATCAGTGAGAATAGGGTTGGATGGGGTGCCTTCCAATCCTTGAGTGTGCTCATCTCGTGCTAGAGGGTCATTCTTGTTGTCCCGAGGGTTGGAAATGATGATGTCAATATCAAAGACAACTTTGTACACTGCCTCAAACTTTCTATTCATTATATCCAATTTATGAAGAATGGCATATTGTTGTTACCCTCGTTCCTCCACTATTTTGACTATAAAGGTTTTATTCAATCAATAGAGTTGAATTAGCCTGAGGATTCTGGTGTCCTTAGTTCATGAAAACCTACATCCAATCCTTGAATTCTACTTCAATTTGATTGTTGGATAGCTTCCTTCTTTTTTGGAGAACCAAATTTTGCATCTAGGAAACCTCCTCCTTCACTACAAAAGAGAAACAACAATGGTAATCAGAGGTTTCCTTTTGGACCCCGATAATGTGCCAAAGAGACTTATGTGGGCTACATTTTTTAACCTTTTTCCTAGGCCCCTTCTAGAGCCCACTTTTGCTAGATTTTGAGCCCAATTCATTATCAACATTTGGGATCATAGTGTGAGGGAGTGAAATAAGGGTGGCAAAAGGGGAGTAGTGGTTAAGAGCGAGGACTCAACAACTGAGAAAGGGCCAAGGCCCAAGAAGTATTCACCTACCCCCCAACCACCACAAAGAAAACCAAACATAAGCATTTACTACCAACAGTCCTAATCTCAACCAAATGCAGATGGGAATCATAAACATAAGCATTTACTACCAACAGTCCTAATCTCAACCAAATGCAGATGGAAATCATAAATTGCAAATTTATGGAGGATTGAGCCTCAAAACAAAGGAAACAAACCAAGAAATTTGAAATAGTGCCAGGAGAGCCAAACCCAAAGGAAGAACCGTGACCACCACAAAATCCAATTGCTCTTGCACTTTTAGCTTTTCAATTGCTTATGTGGCTAAGAAAGACCATTTGAACTGAATCCCCTATTTCATCCATGATTCCGCTCAAGGTCGGAATGAACAGAAAATTAAGCCAACGACTGCAAGATGGATGGATTGTCTTTGCATTGATGGCTCCCATCCTCCTCTATCCATATTCCTCGCACACATGAAACCCCACAAATGGGACTCCTCGGGGCACATTGATCTACTTCCTTTCCCAATCAATGACACCCCATCCGGGAGGAAATTCCCCCACTTAATCCTTGCTATAAAAATTGCATTTTATTGAACCCTCAACGACAACTTTTAATAGTAAGTCCATGCATTTTTTTTGTCACCATTGGGAGTTTTTTGTGAGACTTAGACCGATACTATTATCTCAAAATAGACAAATTCTAACTTTAAATTTGCTTCTCAATTGCCACACATAAATGGAAATTGTGAAAGGGTATATGTAATGATTTGATCACACGGACTTAGACTGATACTATTATCTCAAAATAGACAAATTCTAACTCTAAATTTGTTTTTCAATTACCAAACATAAGTGGAAATTGTGAGAGGGTATATATAACGATTTGATGACATGGACTTAGATCGATATTATTATCTCAAAATACACAAATTATAACTCTAAATTTGCTTCTCAATTGCCAAACATAAGTGGAAAATAGGAATTTTTCACTGATAAGCTGATACTCGAATTTGATAGCTAACCCTTCACAATTTCGCATGCATTTTAGGGCTAGCTATCAAATTCTAATCTTAAAAACTAGTCAATTGTTAGAAATATAGCATATTTAGAAATGCTCAAAATTTGTTAGCTATATAGTATAAGCATATTCAGAAATGCCCAAAATTTGGGGCTCAGATGGCATAACTAGAGCATAGCAAAAATCTTGATTAAAAATAATCATTAAAAAATTAATAGGTGAAACCTGTTTCATTTCACTTTAATGCCGAATTTCAATTAAAGAAAAACACATGGCCAGGCACGTTGTTGGGCATATGTCGTGCTTTCTATTTGGTTCATTTCATGATCAACTTCAAGCATTTTTTATGGACTTTTGCAGTGTTACAATAATTAGGAATCAAGATGTTGGCAAC
>JASDQU011404807.1:9124-20671 GCA_032191745.1 Picea mariana | reverse complement strand
AAAATTAGCTTTAACATTATTGTTGAAGTGCATTGCATCTGTAAAAAATAACTACCATAAGGGTGTAACCCGAAAACATCATGTTGTTAAGGCAAATCAAAATAGATTTATGTGGGCATTTTTGTCATGCTTCAATGTATTAGTGAAACTATTCTTAGGTAGGCAAGTAAGAGCCCCGGGAACAACCAACCTTCTTCTATGACTGATGTTGGTTTTTATATGTACTAAATATAAGCTAGCTAAGTAACATCATTATGAAATGAATAAAATGCATATGCATAAAAATAATTCTTATTATGGGGTTAATCCATATTGATGTTCCCTCTCTATGGCAATGGCTAAAGGAGAGCCTTTTCAATGTCCCACAACAATTCTTCTTCGTATGTCTCATCTATCGTTGCAAGAACAAGTAATAAAAAAGGGTTGGTTGGGACCAAGACTATGGTGTTCCATTATTCTAAGCTATTTTACTCTTCTGTCCCATTGAATTCTTCTTCCAGAACAAGCGATCAAAACAACTCATCTTAGATAGAGATGGATCCCTCCCTTCTTCCCAAGCAAGAAATGAAGACATAAGGAGGTCCCAATTGTTTATTTCTTCCCCATTGGATGGAGGTACTACTTACTATTCATTCTTCATTTGAACCAAGAACCTCATTATGAGGCCTTTTTTTCTTTCACTGATTGTCGAACCGTAGTAGTAGTGGTGAGGTGAAACCTGTGAACCCATAAAACAAGAAAATCATTCATTATTGGCCATGCATATCCCTTGGCTTGTTTCTTTGGGAAGAGATGGTTCGATGAGGGGAAGGAAAATGTCTTTAATTACTTATATAACTCTCATTTACTTCTTAAAAATATGATAACGCTACTAGTAGCTACTCACCCCTATGGTCAGATAAAAGGGAAAAATAAAAGAAAGAACAACTACCAAGACCTATGAATTTGTGTTGCCCCTGTACCTTTTGGGAGATTCTTGAGATTCTTCGTTAGCTCCTTTTTTCCTTTTCTTTTGACATGATTGGTGTTTCTTTAACCATGGGAGTGGCTCATATGAAGGTTATGGCTCTACCAGGTAAACTGCTTTTATCTCTCAATCTAGAAGGTATGTTGGGCAAGGTGGTGACTGGGATGCTGCTTCTATCGCCTTTGCCTCTGTGCATTTTTACCATCCACTCATTTTTTGTTGCATGAATCACTCCAACCATCAACAAAGCCGACAATCGATATCCATTAGCATGTATAGAAGGGTTTGTCTGTCGTTGTTTAAACCATCCTCATCAAATGTAGTGCCTCTGCTACTGATAAACAAACTACTTCCACCTTAGCCTTATCTAGAATGCTCTGCTCTACATCAGAGTTAGGGTTTTCTATAAAATTCTTCACTTGGGCTGGAAGACAAAACCACTGCCTTCGCGGAAGAAAAAATCACGGTCTTTGGTTCTATGGACTGGACTGCAACTCGGGGCCACTAGATTTGACCACAGAAAGATTGGCATAAACATATGTGAACGCATGACGACTCAATGTCGTGAATGTGTAGCTATCAATATGTTTATAATACATTAAAAAATGTTAAAAATAATAAGCAACTACTATAGCGTTCACATACAATATTGAATGGTGCATTTTAATATTGGTCATTTTCCTCCAAAAAAATAATACTCATAAAAAATAAACTATAGAATACATGTATAAGGGGTTTCTTGTCTAAGTTAATGCACAAATAAACATATTGATAAAAGCTCCATCGAATTGTTATTCAATTCTATAGGTTAATAAATTATTAATTTATTCAAATCTAAGTCACGTTCATTCGGGTTTGAAACCAAACACTACAACTATACAAACTAGGGGAACTAGACAAGGACTAGTTGTTTTGCAGCTATTTCCCCTGTTTTCTTAACGTATTGCTAACAATATTGAGAAAAATGAAAGACGTGATGATGTTTTTGAAAAACAAAATTGGTTTGTATTGATTAGTTAGTTTTCTTTATGTGATATATGTATACATTAGAATTGGGAAGGGTAAAGTATATATATCTATATAAATTAAGTAATTAAATTATTATTGTGTTTAAGAATATTTTGTCTCGCAAATAAATAATATAGATATAGAAATTAGGTCATTTATATTATTAAAATGGTTGTATCAAATTTAATAACATTCTTAAAGCATATATAATGTCTTCACAATTCAAGTTGTTTGCTTGGATCCAAAACACCATACACAGTTTACATATATCTATTGGTGAAATTTCCTAGTTCTTACTGCTACTATATAATCTATAAAAGATACCTAAGATACATATGACCTTGTAAAACATAAACTAGCGGAAGATGTGGTGACTTGTGACCTCTTCCAAACTGATGAATGTATGTGTTGACTCTTGCTCTCCAATTTTCATTTCTTCAATAAGATGGATCATTGTGTCCTTGTCCTTGTGTTATCCTTAGCCAGACATATGCTGGTTAGAAGCCATAGACTATGCATCTTTGTTCAAATTCTCCACAAGATTCTTAATAAATTTGCACTCTACCTCTAGAATGACAAGTTGTTGCTTAACATGAGAACCAATGATAATTCTAAGTGGAGGTGAATTCAACAGAGCTACCTACATTCTTCTCACTAGGTCTAACAACCCATTATCCCACCTTGTTTGGGTTGCATTCAACCTCAACCTTTAATTCCCTACATCCCTAAAAATTCAAACATGTGCAAAGGGGCCTTGGGTTGCATCAAGTTTATTGCAATGCCTTAAGGGAGGGACTTGTTAGAATAATAGGTGTGCTTGTTTCACAATAGAGAATATCTCAATATTGTCATCCAACCATAGACACAAATGCCACCTCAGAGCACCTTAACCTTAAGAGAGAGAATAATTCTGGAGGCAAACCCTAGAACCAATAGCCAATCAAGGTACCGTACCTCTCTCCAGAGCTAGCACACCAAGCAAGAATAAACAAAATCCAAGAAGAAATTCCAAACCATAACCAAGAGAAAGTCCAAGCCAAAACCAAAATTTGCCAGTTGCTACAGCTGTAGTTGCAGCTTCTCTGCAAACTTGCACACCACTGGCCTTATGCAGTTGTGAGAGTGAGGTGACAAGTGAGCCCTAGTGCCCTCTTATTTATAGTCCTCCAAGTGACCTAACTGGGCCAACTTCTACTTTTGGAGGCTAATAACTCAATAATAAATATTCTCTTGAACCGACTTGCCTCCTAGGGTTATTATCCAACATTTTTAGGTTTTCTCTTACTTCTTGAAATATTCTAGTCTCATCAGGGTTACATGTAGAGGTTAATACCTCCTGCAGCTACCATAATATCAACACTCCCTCCTAGCTAGGGAGGTATTAAAGGCAATGGTCTTGAGCACAAATAGACCATTCAATCAGTAGCACCATCATAGCCACACAAGCTATCTCATGGTCAAATCATGAGCACCATCCTCGCTATCAGTATCATCTGATAGCATCAAATGCATCATCTCTCAAATCCATACTCCATCTAAGTAATCGGGCATGATGTTTAATAAGTCACTTACTCCATAGAGTGATACCAAAAGCATTCTTCTAATCCAGACATATGTCCTAGAAGAATAATTGTTCTGATAGATGCTGGAAGCCACACCATGGGCTACAAGGAATATTCTTCTAATCTGGACATATGTCCTAGAAGAATGATTGTCCTAGACCATTTTCCACAGGGAGAATGTATGTCTATCAACATACTGACTATTCATCTAGTTGATAATCATCTCCAACACTAGTGATAGTCTCCATGGCAATCAGAACAATGCCATTCAATAGAACACAATTGTGTCTATCCATAGTAGTACACAACTACTATCCAGTGGTACACAACCACACCTAGTAACACACAACTACTAACCAGTGACACATAGTCACAACCAGTGGAACACATCCACCACAGTGGAATACAACTATTGTCTAGAGACATATCGTCTCCACAACAATCATATCATCTGATATCAACCTACATAACAATATCATGATACAAATTGAGTCATCTGGGCCATTCTTTCACTCACATCTGTGAGATTTGGAAGAACATCTGCCCTTAGAAAGTAAGGCATCATCCATGGGCTATATGGACTATTCTTCCACAACATAGAAGAATAATTGTCCCTGATTTCTAAGTCTGGACCATTCACCTAACTGGGCCATTCCCCCGACACTAATCATAGTGCAACTTAGAGAGAATGAGTCTACCCTAGGGAATGCTTGTCCCTGATTGTTGAACCTGGACCATTCCTCTGGCATTGATCATAGTGCAACCTTGATAGAATGATTTTTCCATAGGGAATGATTGTCCGAACCATTTCCTATGGAAATGACTGTCCTGTACCAACCTCCAAAACAGACCATTCTTTGAAATTTCTCACAACTGTGAACTTCGAAAGAATGACTGCCCGACGAGTCAGACCATTCTACTTTACCACTGCTCAGAGTGACTTCCAAGAAGAATGATTGTCCTATACCATGCCCCCACACTGGCCACAAGGGGAATCATTGTCTATGGTACATCAACAATCTATGAAATCATTTTCATTACAAAAATGATTGTCCCGTCTGGACCATTTTCTGAACTGGAAAATGCTTATCCGTCAGAAATATCAAACCACTTTCCAAATTGGAAAGGAACCGCCCATCCTGGACCATTTTCCAAACTGGAAAATGACTATCCATAAATCAATAATATATTAGTGCTCCCTCCCAACCTGGGAGTAATCACTTCCTTTTTCAATAAGGAAGTCATCTCCACGAGCCCCAACTTATCTCTTAAGTACGCAATTTTTTTTTATCTTGGACAGAGGCTTTACCAAAATATTTGTTATCTGCTCATCTGTGGAGATATATTGGAGAACCATTTCTCTCTTCTGAACTTTATCACAAAGATTATAATGCTTGATGTCAATGTACTTTGGCATGTCATGGAATATCGATTTCTATGAAAGCTTCACATAGCTCTGATCATTACAATATATCATGGTTGAATTCAACACCTAATTAGACGGTCCAAAAATCAACTTATTGTTTCTATACAAGCATCACAAGGTGCAATATACTTTGCTTATGTAGTGTTGATTACAACAAACTTTTTGTTTCCTGCTATCTCATGACATCGTGGCAAAGCTCAAGCTGAAACATATCTAAGTAGCACTTCTTTTGTCATCTGCACTCCTTGCCCAATCTGAATCGATGAATCCATGCAAATGTATATCATAACTCAAACATCCCACAAGACAAATATCTGGTTGAGTATTCTTCAAATACATTAACAAGCCAATCAATTGTCGATACAGAGACGGGTCTACTGGATTAGAGTCTCTCAACTTCTTCAGATCTGTCATCATGGAAGTTTGTCATGAATTAGCAATCCATCACCCTGGACTTATGAGTAACCATTTTGATGCACTATCTATGTCATAGAATTTTTTCACCACACTTCTACTGTATATGATATATTTTGCATCAAGTTGCTTGAATCCATACAAGGTCTTCTTATATCTGCATGCATGGGTCTCTTTCTGGTATAAGCTTCTTTCTCAATTTGCTTTATTGGGAAGAACGGTCTTTTACATGTAAATTTCAATCTATGGATACTGCAAGAGGTATATCAGGTTTACTAGAACAAGTTGTCATCATAGTCTTTTCCACATTTTCTTACATACATTGCTCTTCATCACAACTTCCATTTCTTCTGCTTGATTGCTTCTAGTGGGTTCAAACCAAGCTGGCAGTCTTATGATTCTTGGTATACTAACTGGTTGTCTTGGCTTTTCTTTCTTTCTTGGAATATTCATGTTCTTCCTCATGTTCCTTTTTAGCTTTTGGGTGCATGGAGTCTTCTATAGATTCCATGCTCTTCCTTCCTAAAGATTCCAACTTCTTCCTTTCATCATAGGAACATGGATGTAGATGGACAACAAAGGATACTTAAGACTTCTTTTCGAAGAAGACTTCTTCTAGATTCAAACTGAACATGTGTTGCTTTATCATGGTTGCTACTTTCAATGGGAACACAGACAAATACTTCATAATCTTCACAGACTCTTCAATGGATCATATCATTTAGGATTTTCTCCCTCCTAATCCTTGCTTCATGCATGAATGCATGCTCTTCTTTTGGAATTCTGTAATCATCTCCCTCCATCTAAGAGAATCCATGCTTCTGTCTGCATCCTTATTGTCTTCTCCAAAGTGTCACAAGTCTTATTCTATTTTTCTCTTGATTACCGACTTCTTTCTGATTTGACTCCTTCTGAGTCTCTTCAAGTTTGATTCTGATTTCGATAATTGTTATAATAGATTCCTTAGGAATTTTCCAACGTACTTCATCTTCTTGTAGTCATCGTAATAGCAATCCTTATCTTGTTATTCTTCCATAGGTATTGTTTCATTGACCATCTTTTCTTTTTTACTAGAAATAGATATGCATGATATGTAAAGGGGATATGTAAACATGGTATGTACAAGAACTATGAAGAATATTGTTACCTTGACTAGAATAAGAAGTATGTTGTATCCTGCTTGGATTTCTTTNTCAAGTTTGATTCTGATTTCGATAATTGTTATAATAGATTCCTTAGGAATTTTCCAACGTACTTCATCTTCTTGTAGTCATCGTAGTAGCAATCCTTATCTTGTTATTCTTCCATAGGTATTGTTTCATTGACCATCTTTTCTTTTTTACTAGAAATAGATATGCATGATATGTAAAGGGGATATGTAAACATGGTATGCACAAGAACTATGAAGAATATTGTTACCTTGACTAGAATAAGAAGTATGTTGTATCCTGCTTGGATTTCTTTGAGGGTTCCCTTTCTTTGACAACTGTTGCTTCGTTTGTTTCCTTCCTTTTCTTTAACTCAGGACAGTGGTTCCTGTACTGACCATATTTTCGACAGTTGAATCATTGTATCTTTGACATATCCTTTTCTTGATTTGGTTTCTCCCTTAAGCCAAACTTCTTCTTATTCCTGAAATTCTTGAATTTTGCTGTGAAGGCTTGATCATCATATTTCTTTTAGGATTTCTCTTTTGTGTTAATCCTTGATTCTTCTTGTGCACAACAAGTCCAAAAGTTCTTCAAATGTGGGATACTCATTTCTTGTGTTCATGCTTGCGGCAAATGCATCCCATGTCTCGGGAAGGCCATTGAGTACTATATTTACTAGTTCCTTTTTTGAAATGATTTCTTCAATAGCTTGTAGTTGATCTCTTGACTGAGAGATTCTTACAAAGTACGATTTTATGTTGTCATCATCATTCACTTTCATGTCACAGAGCTCATTCTTCAAACTCATTACTTGTCCAATGTTTCTGACTGAGAAGAGGTTAGTCAGGGCATCATACATCTTCTTAAATGAGCAAGATGAGAGATGTAGGGTATCAAGTGATTTTTTACAGAGTCCACTATGATACTCATAGCATTGATGTCATTATCCTTGAACTTCTCCATAACTACAATGTTCTGAGCTTCCTTCTCTTTTCCCACTTCAAAATGTGGTTCCATGATCTTGCCTTTCACGATATCGAACACTTTATTCTTGGCAAGGATGAGGTCAATCCTTGTATTCCATGCTCTGAATTTAGAAGTCCCTTCTAACTTGTTTTCTGACTTCATAGAGTAAGTCATGACTGCTTTGACTTGGTCAACCTTTGACTTTGACCAAAAACTCAAACTTGATGTTTTGGCTTGCTGAGAGTACTAGAAGGTGCGCTAGGCTAGGGCGCACTAGCCTATCTAGAAATTAGGTCAAGCTCTTCACTTAAGGTGCCTTAACAAGAGGGTTAGGGTTTCGTTGTTGAAGTAAAACTTTGACTGTAACTACAACTACAACTGTAACTGAGCAAATCCTCCCAATCTATCTTTCGACGGTTAGATTGTCCGAAGATAGTGTGGGCCCATAACCTGTTAGAATAACAGGTGTGCTCATTTCACCATAGACACTTCTCAATATTGTCACCCAACCATAGGCACAAATGCCACCCCCGAGCACCTTAACCTTGACAGAGAGAATAATTATGGAAGCAAACCCTAGAACCAATAGCCAATCAAGGTAGCATACCTCTCTCCAGGGCTAGCGCACCAAGCAAGAATAACCAAAAGCCAAGCAGAAAGTCCAAACCATAACCAAGAGAAAGTCCAAGCCAAGACCAAAATTTGCCAGTTGCAGTAGTTGTAGCTACAACTCCTCTCCAAACTTGCACGACCACTGGTCTTATGTCGTTGTGAGAGTGAGGTGACAAATGAGCTCTAGCACCCTCTTATTTATAGTCCTCCAAGTGACCTAACTCGGTCGACTTCTACTTATGGAGGTTAATAACTCAATAATAAATATTCTCTTGAGCTGACTTGCCTCCTAGGGTTATTATCCATCGTTTTAGGGTTTCTCTTGCTTCCCAKAATATTCTAGTCTCGTCAGCATTACATGTAGAGGTTAATACCTCCCATGGCTACCATAATATCAATAAGACTGGTGTGTGATAAACACGTGGCTTAATAAATTTGTGGTACTTTTCATTAATTTCAAAGGGGTAATTAAGGGGTGGCTCGAATAGTTAATTGGTCATTAACCCAAAGCTAATCCATTTTTAACCATGTTGCCTTGTTGGCTAGCAAGTCAATTTGGTCATTAAAACCCCTCATCACTTGATAAAAAGAGGTTGTTTGGATTCTTATGCCCTTGTTTTGAGCTCAAATCAGGATAAAGGAGTTTATAATCGGTTGGGGGGGTTTTCTTATGCATTAGCCTAATGATTGTACTAGAGTCTTAGACTACCATTAATGATTGAATCTGTGCTTCACCGCCAACCTTAACCCCTGAAGTAATGAATAAATTTTAGACTGATTATTCGATGACATTCCCAATCCTTAGTCACATGACAATTCAATTTTTCCTCCAGGATCAATGAAGACCCCCCTCTGCTCCTACCACCCCTGCACAAATAAAGAAGTTATATATATATGTGTGTGTGTATGTTGTTGAATTAAACCGTAATTTTAAAAATCGATTATTATAATAATACAAATTTCTTATAATATTTATTTAAATTTTTAAATAATTTTAATACATTTAATTATTAAAAAAATATTACTACTTCATTTAACTAATTATTCAAATTTTAATAATGTCAAAAAAATTATTATATTAAATCATAAATAATCTTCTTAAATATTTATTGCCTTAAATAGCATAAACGAAGATAAATAGTAAAAGAAGACGATTAAGGTTCCTCCACTTCTTGTGTGATAATTTTAGAGTTGCAACCAACGAATAAGAGTGAATCTTTATATCAAGATAATGTATCAAGGTAGTGGTTTAATCATAAATGATAAAAGTTCATCATAATTAATTTATATGTTTTCTTTGTAGTTTTATTTGTAAAATTCCAAAGCAACATGTACCAAGAGATTGATATTTTTTTAATTAATAAAAATAGTAATTTAATTTTCTTCTTAATATATTTTTTTGTAATAATATCTTCAAAAGATAGGGGTGGTAGGTGTGTGGGGTCATCATTTATCTGAGGGGAATGAGAATTGAATTATGAATGGGGTCTCAATATAGCCATAAACAACCAGGTAGAGGCTTATGCTCTCCTCCAGGGACTAAAATCCATAAACCCATCCTTTGTGAAGTCTTTGATAGCTATTGGGGACTCAACCATAATTATCAATCTAATGAATAACTTGAAAACCGTATCAGATCACAAGTTACATGTCTGATAGCTAGAACTAAAAACGAGGTTCTTCATTTCAAGGACATCAAGTTTTTTTATGTTCCAAGGGATTTTTTTATGTTCTAAGGGATCTCAATTGACATGTGGATAACCATGGCAGTAGGCTCTCAAGATTGAGTGAAAGCATTCTAAGAAAAGGTCCCTTTTAAATCATACATCCCATGAATGCAAGTAATCAAAACACTATAAGTTGCATGCCTTCGTAATCTATAGACAAGTGATGTGAAGGTTCATAGTTGATGAGAAAAGAATTTAAATACCACAACTTACCTCTTTGTACCTCTCTCACACTTCTTCATGTGAGGTGGAGAATTGATCATTAAATGTGACATGATGGAGCTTGGTATCGAAGGTGGCATTTTATTACAAATGGATTTTGGTCTTTGCTAGTATATTTGGAGGTTAAATCCTATTAGTTTTGTATCCAATCCTTGGTTTTCCTTGCTTCCCATTCTTAAAAGGGCTCTACGGTCTAGTTTTGGCTTGTCATTTCTAAAGGTTTAGGGCTCTACAAGTGGCCTTTGGTTCCGTGATTTGTTTTTCTTTTGGATGCTCTCGGTCTATAATTTTATTTTTATTTTTTTGGTCTTGAAGTTGGGCACTTCTCTAGGTCTTTGAGTAGCATGGAGGGCCATAGACACTCAAGCTACTATATTCCTCACAAAATCTTTGATTTGCATCGAGTTTTGAGGGTTGTCCAACAAATTGAGGATCTTTAGGTGGATTTCTCCCATTTTAATAGCAAATTGTCAACTCATCTTGACTCCCATAAGGCCAAAAACATTGAATATTCAGCTATAGTTGACACAAATCTCAGTGATTGGCAACTCCTCCTTGATCATCAACGCACTTTGACTCAAGGGCATAGTCCCTTCTGCAGTGATTGTAAAAATTATTCATCGAATTAAATCCTCGACAAAAAAATTGAATTAGTCTCCTTCCTACACATCTTGAGAGCAAGGGAGCTTCCTTGGAGGAAGGGTTGTTAAGCATGAAAGGGTGGGAGGGAACCTTTGTTCACAAAGATCACATACCATGGTCCAACATAGAAGAATGCTGAAAGGTTCAATTTGGAGTTATTTAACTTAAAGTTTATGGGAAGTGGAGGATAACTCCCATTGTCCTTGTCAAAACAAGGAACAAAAAATGGGGAAGTATTTAATTCTGGTTCACACCTCCCACCTGCACAACCTTAGATCCCTCTGTCACCTCACAAGAGAATTTAACCCTTATGACACACTCTCTTGTCTTCCTTGTCCTTTTTATGCATGGCAATGTTGGCTCACCCCTCGACACAAATAGACCCATCCCACAAGACATCAACTGCCTCTAAACCCAAATGCTATCTCTCAGTCAATTTCTTGTGAAGGCGATAACATTGAAGCTATGACTCTTTGACAATCAACTCATTGGCTCTCTGACAATCAAGAAACCCTCTCCAACAATTTTAATGATCCTCCTTCTAGGTAATTGATTCATTCATGCTTGGGTTTATCCTCCAATAAGTAATTTGAGGTATATTGTTCTATTTGGGGATTATTTTCCCGAAGGACCAACAATCATCAACTCAACTAATATATCCAACAACATTTGATCATCCATGGAGCATTCAAGCTACCAACACTATGTGCAAGAAGAACTAAATACTCTCCTCTTTACAAGGACCTTTAACGCTATGAATGCATAACACAAATGGATCTTTCCACTAGCTCTCATGTAGCCATCACTATGCACAAAAATAGAGCTACATTTAACACATTGGTAACAAAAA
>JASDQU011404806.1:0-42659 GCA_032191745.1 Picea mariana | reverse complement strand
TTTTTCAACAGAGAAAGGTTTACAGCTTACCCGATAACCCACTCCGCATTACTCGGCTCGAGCTCCCTGCTTGAATTTGGAGACCACATTCCAATCGCCCGAACGGAGGAACTGAGATTTGGAAATCACGATTTGCTTGAAAATCGCGTGTTTGGCAAATATCCTCAGCGATCTCTGGGCTCTATATGACGTTTCGAGTTTTAAACTGAACACATAACCTGTCAATTAATCATGAACCTATCTGTTGCTGAGAGGGAATGAAACTCCATGCGACCGTGACTGAGTGTCATTGATTAGCGTAGATTTGGAGATGACGTGCTAAGGATAATGCGCCGAAATCTGGAACCTTTCGGTCGAAACCACGAACGATCATCATGTCCTCCAACGCGGGCTTATTGGCGGTTTGAAACTTCCATCATTGCAACGTTTTGACACATGGCTCGTGCGAAAGCACGAGCTTTCTTTTTGCTCGAACAAACCCTTTCGGTGGTTGCTTTGCATTTCAAATCGACCATTTTGCTGACGAAACCAAACGCTTTTCGGTGGTTAATGAGCACGCCGGGGGCTCGCCCAAACCACCGAAAGTCGCTTTTTTCCACCTTTTGGATAAAACCAAATATCAAAAATTTTATTGAACTATGAAAACAGAAAACTAGCTGAGCATGCAACCAATAGCTTAGGATATCCTCTACAAAGTTCAACCGAAAGGACGGTTTTACTTTGGGAGTTAACACTCCTTTTTTCAAGATTTTGTACGCCCACTTCTCCTTGTACTTTAAAGAACGTGCAGGTTCTCCTTGATCCAACGATGGTCGAATACCGCACTTAGATCTAACGCCTGAGATCTGTCATCCTCTTCAGCACGCTCTTCTTGTCTACTTTCAGATCTGACGGCCATCGGGAATTCAGGATGGGATCCAACGATCACTGACGCTTCTCCTCCCGAGCTTACGCATCCTTCTTACTTGGGAGAATTTCTAAGTGTCAAGGCACTCGACCTTTGATCCGCCTGAGATCCTAAGTATGCTATCTCTCTTGATCTTTGGCAATGAGTTAACCTCATCCCTGGTGCACACCTATGCACTGTGTTCGACTCTACGCTAATTCATCCTGAGCTTACTTTGTCCTTGTTTTGCCTTCGCTGCATACTCTGATCTTGCCATCAATGGCAAGCACATACTGCCTGTAAAGCATGCCAACCATCCTCTGCACTATCTCTTCTGATCTTATCGAGCTTGCTCTGCAGTGTCTTCCCAAAATACTTCTGGTGCCCATCTATTACATTCTTCTTGTACTCAAGCCATCATCGTTGTTGTACTTGCCATCAATGACAAGCATACACTGCCTGTAAAACATGCCAACACTATAAATGGTGTAGAAGCATTATACACTACACAAAGAACTTAAATACATTTTCAAGCTAGTAAAGAAGGTTTCCTACATGCTCGAGAATGTTTTGTTAATGCAATCACAAAAGCATTAACTTAAGGGGTTTGATGGATGCCCAAGCCAATAACTTGCCTCATGAATGATAAATCATTGATTTGAGAGGCCATCAACCCTCTAAAGTCTGTGATTGAGGGTTAGAGTGTTAGGTGAGAGGAATCGCTTACTTCAAATAAAGGAAAAGCAACTAGCCTTTATTATTTTTTTAATTACAGCTAAAAACTACCCTCCAAAGCCTCAATCATTGGGTTGGAAGGTCGTTGGGTTATAAGGCTAGCAGGTCTCTCAATAAGTTATTTGGTTTTTCCGTGTGTTGAAACTCATGATTAGATAAAAGAATCCAATTACTCACCTCAAGAGGTAGACATCACCTCAAAGCCAACAATTGGCCTCTTGGCATTTTAGGCATGCAATTTTTCTTCTAGCTCTCCTTTGCATGAAAGTTGAAGTATTTTACTCATCAAGGCACAATGTTTCCCATTAATTCCTATTCTCCTATTCATGCATAGTCCTTCTTCATTCTCTTGTTTGTTTTTTCTCTTTTTTTTCCATTAAAGTTGTAGGTTTGAAGCTATTTGGAACTTTTGTGTTTCATGTGAGCCTTTTTATCATTATGTAGTGATGCACACTATTTCCAAAGATCACAGATAATGTTTCCATCTCATAAATAGAATTCCAATCACATTCAATGTGTTTTGGACTTTAGCTTTATGTTTTTGAGCTTGCATGGTTGCTAGATAATTTGCATCTACAATATAGCTTATTTTCACCCATAGATTGTGTGTATCTCTTCCTCTAGCAAGGGCATTGATATTGGAACTATTTAGAGCCTTCATCATTCTCTGCCCATTTTATCCTTCTTAAATCATGTTTGGGTTCATTTAGAGCTACCACAAATTATTATTTTAGATCGTGATAACAAGTTCTTGAGTACGTTCTGGACCAATCTGTGGTCATTGATGGACACCAAGCTCACCAAATCAACCACCTTCTACCCCTAAACCAATGGATATATGAAGGTAGTCAATGAGATGATTGTGCATATCTTGAGAATCTACAATTCAAAACATCCCTGCACATGGGACACGAGTCTTCCTTATGTTCATCATAGCTAGAATTGATCCCTTCATATCTCTACTGGCCACATCCCTTTTTCAGGTGTGCTTGGGGTCCAACCAATGGACACAATTCATGTAGCTCTTCCCATTGCATCCACACACGAAGAATATGACCATGCTCAAACTAAGGCTGATAAGGAAGTTAGATTTGTTGAACAGATTCATCACATCTTCCAACAAGTCAATGGAATCTTGCAGAAAGCCAATGCCAAGTAAAAGCAATGGCATGACCAGCATCAAGTTCCACACAAGTTTTAAGTTGGTGATAAGGTATGGTTACATTTGCAGAAAGAGTACCTTGCAGGACCCCATCGCAAGCTTCACCCACTTCGATATGGGCCTTACACCATCACCAAGGCTATATGTGAGAATGATTTTGAATTAAGTATTCCCCCATTCCTTTGTCAACATCTAGTCTTTAATGTGGAGCTCCTTCGCCCATATTTTCTAGCTCTATTGGACACCTCAAAGGTAGTTGAGCACTTGGCCCTACATAAATCAAACCTAACTACCTTGAGCATGCTACAATTGATTAAATCATGGATACACAAATCAAAGGAACCCACCAATAGAATATACAACTCTACCAAGTCATCAAAGCAAGGAGACTTCTTCACTAAGGTAAGTGACTCACCAAGGGCCAAATTCAACAAAATTTTCCCCATATTATGAGGGAACTTGATGCAATGGAGACTATTGCTTCCTAATGGGGGAGGACTGATCCAGGTGGATATTAGTGGCCACCCATCTCTTCCAATGACTCAACGGTTCTCTATCTTCTTGGCATTTTTTCTATGTTTTTTTGGGTCCCAAACTTTTGAGGATTTTTTGTGCCCTAAACGATGTTTTTTCGACATTTGGGGGGCAGGGGTAGCCATCAACATGCCATGGCTCTAGCTAAAAGTTGTAATCATTGGATAGTTATTTCCAAAGAGCTATCATGCACACCAAACAAAGATCGTATGAAAAATTTGTGCCTCGAGAAATTGATGCATCAACTAACCACCTCGAGGCCCACAATACTTTTGGTGTTTCATCTTCTAGGGTTGGGGTTTTTTCCTCTTTTTTTTAGGTGTCATGATAAAAGACCATTTTCTACCTCTTTGTAATTAGTTTTTTGTGAATGAGCATAGTTGATATCTCTTTCTCTTCAGAGATAAGTTACCACCATTCTAGCCAATTTGTGTTCTACAATATTCTACTATTTTATTTATTAATAGAAGTTGGGTTTCACTATATTGTTGTACTCTCTACATTTCTATGTGTATTCAATTTCGTTCTCAATATAATCCAGATTAGTGGTATCATAGAAATATGCTCCTTGTTGTTTCTTGGTGCATGTCCCCGATGAGGTCAGGGTATAGAGAGTTGGGTCTCGAGCTAGTTTCACTTAGGGACGACTGCTCTCGGAAACCCAAGCAACCTCCCATTGTAGAAGAAAATATAGATGACGAAGGAGGAAATCCTATCAATATGTTTCTCAAGGAATCCATTGCATGACAGAGGAACAAGATGATGGATAACTTCACCCAAGTCCTTTAATGATTCTCAAAAGCGGGCGAGGCACCTTCAACAAGTAGCCATTTCGAGGGTGCGAAACCCTTTAAGGCACAAGTTAAATTTGATATCCCTTTATTTGAAGGTCATATAGATGCATATTATTTGGAGAAAAGGTTAAATATGTTATAGGGTTATTACTCTATTCATAATTTTTTTGACGCCACATAGATCTGCTTCGCGCTTCTTAAGGCCCTTCCCCATGGCTAAGATTGGTGGGAAAGTTACTAAGAGAGACACAATGAAGATGAGTCTATGAAATTCAAGAGAGGACCCACTTGGGTAGCCTTTGTTTATGCCCTCGAGGAATACTTCTACCCTGTTGGAAACTATGATGACCAATACATAAGATGGATGACTCTGCATCAAGAGAGAGACTAGATGGTGAAGGACTACAACAACATCTTCCATACCTTGTGCTCAAAGTTGGGTATCAAATAATCTGAGTGGCATTTGGTTTTGAAGTACTACAATGGCCTACATAGGTACATCCAAATAGAGATGTATTTCTTGGACATATTCTTAGTGGGAGCCAATTATCAATATTCTATCAAAATCAAGCAAAAATTTAAGCACTGAAGTAAGCGAGAGTTCAGGTTTGAAAATACACAACAACAAAAGTATGGTAAAGGAAACCATAACTAACAAAAGAAGGGACATAGCAAGGAAATCCAACCTCAAGAAAACCATTCCAAGTCACATGCAAAGTATGGTAACAGGAAGACGAAGAAGGACACTAGAAAGTGGTGTGAGTTCCACAAAATCACCTAGCATATCTTGATAATGTACAACTCCAAGCATCCCCACATAAGGGATGAGAGTCTTCCTTATGCTCAACATAGCTACAATCAATTCCTTCATAGTTATACTTTCCATAACCCTTTTCAAGTGTGCTTGGGGTTCCAACAATTGGCCCTAATTGATGTATCTTTTCCCATTGCATCCACACAAGAATAATCTTCCCATGCTAAAATTGAGGATGATAAGGAAAGCATATTTATTGAACAGATTCAACACATCCTCCAACAAGTCCATGACATCTTGAAAAAATCCAATGCCAATTACAAGTAGCGACATGAGAAACATTGGGTTATGTTATCCTCAGTTCCTAGGGATAACAAAGGAGATGATGTCTCGAGGCCCTCAAGTTGCAGACATGGAGTACTGAGAGACAATTTGACTAGCATTTTCCACTTGCACAGATAGAGGCCCACTTCACCACCACAGTTCTAGGTTCATCATGAGGGTATCCACCACATCATATCACTTCCGGAAGACATTGGGTCTTGCTCCATGAGGTACAAGCCATGTATCATGGTGAGTTTCATTTCAATATTTGAGGCATTTGAGTTTGTTTCATTTTAAACTACTTTTGATTATGTAACATCTGCTTGGAAATTACTCTCTTTGCCTTGTTTCACCTTAGTGGTTGACATTGTGCCCTAGTAAGTGGGTCACCCGTAGGGATAGGTTTTCTAGTGGGAGGTCCTCTTGATGAGTCATCATGACATTCCAAACCATAATTTTCATTTTCCACACTTCATCCCCTCATCTCCTTACCTTTTGGAATTTTTGGGTGTACTAACCCAAGAAGGGATTTGTTATCGTGTAGTTTGTAGCTAGGAGAAAAGGCTATAAGATAGAAGGCCAAACTAGCGTAACAGGAACCAATCCCACCCAATGTCACCACAATGTTATGGTTCTTTCTCTCTGGGGAGGTTAGGCCCAGGGGAGACGTCCCCGGTGACCTGGGGTTTTGAAGAGGCAAAAGGCTAATAAGACAAAGATAAGATTCCCCCCCTCACAAGTCACCACCAATAAGATATTCCCTGCTAAACAGCCAATAAAGAAGTAAAACCCCCAAAGAAGTATACCTGCCTGGAACAAAGAAACAACAAACTGATATGTGCAAGCTATTCTATGGGTTAGTACTTCATAAGACTATCTGATAAATATATAAGCAATATGGAAATAAATACTAACGAAGTCAATGTTTATAAATATAACAATGAAAGTAATGTCACTTCACCAATAAATATTAGGACAATATGGCATTCAATGTAATCAATCAACACATCATATAATAAATGCCTTAGATCACCATTTAATTTCTCAAAATACAAAGCGTTGCTGCACTATTGATATAGTAGCACAAGATGACGACGACAATTAGGGTTAGTAGTTAGCTCCTAGACTAGGTTTAGTAGTTAGGGTTTGTTTCAAAGAGTTTTGAGAGTTGTTTGTGATCAATTTCACTTTAGCGCAAGAGGTCTTCTAGATCAATGCCTTAAAGGGTAAAATGGAGTCAACTTAGTAAAGGACACAAAAGCTGAAGGAAGCAAGGGGCAAAAATGGCTAGCTCATTAATGAAGCACAAAAAACAAGACAAGAGAGTTTAATGAGGGAGAGTGTTGCTACAGAAAGGCTCTTTCATCAAACCCTAAAATAAAAACGACCCTAAGTGTAGATAACCTAGGCCTGGGACGTCTTCTTCCTCTTGAGTTCTAGATGGTACGACTAGCAAAAGGGAGGAATAAAAAGGAGTGTAGCTATGACTAGGCTCTCCTTTTCTTCTTCAATGGCTGGAAATTTCTCTTTTGTGGGGACATGAGACAAGGACCTACTTGTGTGATTTTCACCTAGGGTTTTATTCAGCAAATTATAAACATATGCAAGAAAATAAGACTACAAACATTCATTTAAGAAGTTTTTCAGAAAAAACACTTACATATCACCATGAAATAGCATGCAAACCCTAGTTGTAACACCTTCCATCAAGAGAAAAGCCAAGAGATGCCAAAAATGTCTTCCTTCAACAAGTGCGCCTCACTAAATCAGCCAAATACCCAAGAGAGGGCACAAATTTCAGACCTCCTTATGGAGTGAATTAGTGATGATGAAAAAAATGAAGGAGAAAATCCTCCATTTATACAATATCATGACCTAATTTTACTTTTTTAGGTCATGTAAAAGGCCAGCAAGGCCAAAATACCAAAATCATACTATTTTACATTAAATGGTCAAATTAAATCTTAAATCAAGTTGAAAAGAGAGTAAAATCCCCTCAAAGAGAGACGTTAGCCCCTTGTAGGGCATATGGGGCGTTCTGGAGCAAAACGTTAGCCCTCATTGGGCTTCTCCAACCTGCCACATGCGCCACTACTACCTATTCTGCCTCCAAAAGTGTCCATGATGTTGGGTGACGTCATGGTCAAGGTGGTGACGTCCTAGGCCTCCCAAGGCCAACGTTCCACTAAGAGAGGATCATCCCCCCTAGGTCAAGCTCTATCGAGATGCCTCTGGTGGAACGTTCTCTTCTCCTCTGGTGCAAAGCTCCAGATCTATCGCTATCATGTATCTCCCCCTGATAGGTCTCATCATCCACCTGATGGGCTCTTCAGCCCCATGGAGGTTCGAACTGATCATCTCCCCATGTGTACCGGTCCAAGATGCTACCTGTCCGTCGGGCATGGTCCTGCACATCAAAGGCTATGCCCTCCATGGGCTCATCAGTCACAGAGATCATAGCAATGTCAATCACATTTCATCATCAATATTAATAAACATATGCATAAAACCTCTAATATATCAATCAATAGCTCAAAGACGTTACACAAACCTACTATACAAGCCTGGGAAAAGGGCAAGGCATCCTATTGGGCTAGTGTCCACTGAATAAGGGAAGTTCCTAGAAGAGACCTCTTCCAAGGCATGTAAGTGGATGAAGTGGTCAAGGGATGTCCAAGTAGGTGGGTGCAATGAAGGCCAAGGATGAAAGATGTTACCTGTGGGTGCCTTTGTAGAAGGCGATTTGTACCTGTCATGGATGCAATTATATCCAAGCCCATTCATGCCTTTTATTCTTTCTGTTATTTCATTTTTTTTTTTTGCTTTTTTTTTGCTCAAGATATAATCAGGGGACACTATCCTGGCATGGTGACCAATGGTGACAACGTTACCCACAAGTACTTTCACAGAAATGAGAAGGTTGGCTGGTGATGAGACCCCCTTTCCCTTGGCCATGCAACCAAAGGTCACTGCCCTGGTGTGGTAACTAGCTAATGGCAATGTCATACTGCTAGGTACCCATGGACCTAATAGGCTGGCTCGTGATGAGACCCCCTATCCTCTGGTTAGGTTTTGGTTTATTATTATTTTTTTTAGGGTCCCTCTTGTTTCTTGTTGAGAAGCCTTTTATTTCTTTCTCGGGGATCCTTGGGCGAAGCATCTCAAGGTTTTATTCTTAGTCTTTTATCTTTTACTAGCTTGCTTTTACCTTCTAGGCCTTTAGCCCCTTCTTCCCACTAGATAAGGTGCAATCCTAAAAGAGGTCAACCCAGTGCCCGAACAAGTGGAATGGGACAGGTGAGTGGGAAACAAGATGGAAAAGTGAAACTGTGAAGGGAGTAGACGATGGATTCTTAGAGAAAAACCCAATGGCTAACCAAAACCAACAGACACGGGCTTACTAAGACACCATGTCAATCCCCAAAGCATGGTCAAGTGGGCAAGTGTAAGATCCAAGAAGTTGCTAGAAATAAACGGAATCATATGCATACATTCAATGGTTTTGATGATCAAAGTGACACATACCATGATATCTGAACTAATTACCTCATGAAGCAAGAACCCTCTCTGACATAAGACCAAGCCAATGGTGGTGGAGGCTACTGCTGTTGCTAACAGGATAAAGATGCTGGAAGAGAGAAAAGGTGGGCCCTCTAGGGCCATGCTGAAGTCAATCCTGCTCTCGGTACTCCATGTCTAGGACCTATGGGCCTTGAGACATGATCTCCTAGTTATCCCTAAAAGTGGAGGATAACAAGATTGTCCCTCATTTAATCGGAAGAAGGGGCTGAAGGCCCAGAGGCTTGTAGCTGGTAAAATATAAAATCCAATAATGAACCTTATAGATGTTCACCCATGGATCCTGAGGATAATGAAATGTCTCTCATAAGAAATTGATGGGACCCGTGAAAAATAACTAATACAAAATTCCAACCAAAGTGGATCATGTGTGGGAAATGTATTTCATGCTTAGGAAGAAGCCCACACATTGTCTTCAACTTGGGGAAGCATGATATGACCAGGGTAGATTCAAGGTGGGAACTTATTTTCATGCTTAGGTAGAAGCCCCACCTTCTCTTCAACTTGGAAACATCTTAAAATAACAAAAGGAAATAAATGGGTTTGGAAAAATGGATGCATTGAAAATGAAGGTGCACCCATAAATGAGATACTACGATCCCTTGTATGTCATGAACCCCATGCCCAAGAGTCTTTCCCCCATCCATGTCACTTTATCCATATTTATTAGAAAGGGGCCCACTTGGGTAGAACTCCTAAACATGAGGTACAATTCACCCAATAGATCACTTTGTCAACCCTCCCATACCCAAACTTGGAAAATTGCATAGGGTCTTTGAGCACTTGTTTATTTTGATGAGATGGTTTTTGATGTACATGCTTGGATGGCACTTTTATTGACTTGATTTACTTATCATGATGCATTTGACTTGAGATCCTTGGAGGTCGCGATATTCATTGTCTTTGCAAGACCTTGCTTGGTGGACATATTTGGAAGAACAAGCCTAACTTGGGCTTCCTTGGGGATTGAAGCCCACATGTTGGATACCATGGACCACATACTAGATGATGATGAAAACCTTTGGAGGACACAAGGGCACCTTGGAGGACCTCACATATGCCCCTACCAGCCTAACAATTTTCCTTTGGAGGCCAAAATGTCACATTTGGAGGGCTTGACGTCTTATGGGGCTAGGTTTGGTGTGGTGGTGTTGATTGACTTGAAACTTGGCATGTTTTGATGGAAGAAGGAATGGATTGAAGGATGAACCCTAGTGCATGAGAGGGAGGCCGTAAAATTCCCAACTACTTCCATCTTCTACTCCAACGACTTGCAAAAGGTACCAAAACGTCACCCTAGAGGAGGGATGACGTCACGTTAGGGTTTCTTTTTTGCAATTTTTGAATTAAAGTCAAATTACTTTTGTAAAGGGGAAAAGTAAGGGTTGTTGAACCCTTACTTTTTGGTTTACCATAAAATTAAGTGGACAAACACTTTTAGTAGGATTTGTATAAATAGAGATCACTTCTATTTCATTTTGATCATAGCTCTCCCATTGTGAGAAGAGTATTGTGGCTGAAATTTGTGCCTTGCTTGGGAAATTTGGTATCTCTCTCTTGTGAAAATGATTTTTGGTGAATTTTTGAGATAAGGTGGTGTGCACCTCTTGGATACTTCTTCTCTTTCTTATGAATGGTCATTGCTCGGTGAACTAGGGTTTGACCTTTCAACTCTCTTGGAATTGGTAAGGAAAATCTGCAATTGTTAGTTATTCTTGCTTGTTTCATTATTATTGTTGGTTGAAACCATAAGAGGAGTATAAGTATATACAAACTCCATCAAGTTTCATTTCAATTTCTAGTTTATAAGTCATTTATTACAAGGTTCCTAGGAGGAGTACAAGGGTGTACACCCTCCTAGATTTACATTTGTTTGATTTGCATGCCCTAGGGAGTAAGAGGGTTTACACCCCAAGGGATTTTTTTAATCTAACTCATGTTTTCAAGACTCCATTCACCCAAATTTTAAAGGAACTAATATGAAGTTTGAATTGGAGAAATAAAATGTTTACATTGGTAAACGTGATTTAGAGAGATATTGATATTGTGCAAGTTGGAATCTTTTCTTGATGCTTTGAGGTTGCCAAAGCCTCTAGGGAATCTTGTTTTGATTGGTCTTCTTAGAGCTATAACCAAATAAAATATAAAGCCATTAGGGCTGCATAAAATCTCTTTATATTTCGATTATAACTCACCTTTCAACCATCAAAAGTTGCTAATAAATTGCCCCTATAATCTACTAGCCTCAACACACTTTTTGGGTGGTTTACTTGCTTGTTTTGTGGGTTGAAATTTTCTTCTATGGCAATATTTTTCTACATCCATATGGATGATGGAATATCCTTGCAATACTTGTTTATAACAGTCTTAGTTTGATGCTAAAGTCTTATGCTTTCATACTTGAGTTATAATAGTGATTGCTAGCTCATCTCTTGCATCATTTACTTGACTTTTAGCAGCTTTAACAATCATTTACTTGACTTTTAGCAGCTTTAACAATCATTTACTTGACTTTTAGCAGCTTTAACAATCATTTACTTGCTGATATATATATTTTTTGACTCCTGCAAATAGGGACATCAAGCATAACTTGCTTTTCCACTTAACTTTAAGCTTTCATACTTGTCTTGTCTTGTGCCTCGGGCAGGTACAATCATCTTTTGCAGGTATTCAAGTTCCTTGGAAACTATTAACCACTTTTGAGACTCCTTTCCAAGCTATATTACACTTAGTATATTGAACTATAGGGGCATCACTTCCATCATCTCAATTTTCATCTCATTTTCCCCTAGGGTCACCCAGGATTCCCCCCTTGTGTTGGATTCTTTCTTCACTAAAGCAAGGGGAGGGTTTATCTAAGGTAACAATGGGTAAAATATCCCACTGTTATCACCATCTTGTGGATTGGGTCGGGCTTTTCCCAGCCTATAGTTTGCATGATAACAGGTTACACACAAGTTTCAGGTTGGTGATAAGGTTTGGTTAGATTTGCACAAAGAGTGCCTTCTAGGACCCCATCATTGTAAGTTTTAAACCTATGAAGTAAACATAAATTAATCAATGGCTCATACATAGTACACAAAGATTCACGTTGGAAACCCTTAACGGGGATAAAAGCAACCTTCCTTGGTGTCGTACCTTTCAAATCTTCATTGTATTAATTTCACCATTCACAATACAATATACACAATATTTTAGGAAAGCACCCAGTGCACACGACACAAAGTTTGAAAGGAGTTGGGATCATCAAACGCAATTGTCGAATCTGACGTGGCCACACACACACATGCAAAGAGTATAACACATACCCAACAATCATAAGCTTTACCCACTTTGATATGGTCCTTACACCGTCACCAAGGCCATAGGTGAGAATTTTTTTGAATTAAGTATTCCCCCATTCCTTGGCCTCCATCCAGTATTTAATGTGGAGCTCCTTCGCCCATATTTTCCACCTCTATTGGACACCTCAGAGGTAGTTGAGCACTTGGCCCCTACATAACTCAAACTTGATTGCCTTGAGTAGGCTATAGTTTATCAAATCATGGATACATAGATGAAAGGAACTTGCCACTAAACATAAAACTCTACTAGGTTGTCAAAGTAGGGCAACTTCTTCACCAAGGCAAGTGGCTCACCAGGAGCCAAATTCAACATAAGTTTCTCCATCTAATGAGGGAACTTGATGCAATGGATACCATTGCTTCGTAAGGGGGGAAGACTAATCCAAGTGGATATCGGTGGCTACCAAAATATTCCACTAATTTGGCAATTCTCTATCTTTTTGGCAATTTTTCTATGGATTTTCGGGTCCAAAACTTCTCGGGCCGTTTTGAGGCCCTAAACAATGTTTTTTGGACATTCAAGGGGCAAAAAATGGCCATCAACATGCACTATCCCTAGCCAAAAGTTGTAATACTCGAATAGTTATTTCCAAAGAACTATTGTGCACCCCAAATAGAGATCACATGCAAATGTTGTGCCCCCGAGAAGTTGACGTATCAACAAACCACCTCAAGGCCTGGAATACTTTTGACATTTCATCTTCTAGGGTTATGGTTTTGATGTTTAGGTTTTTTTCCTCTTTGTTTTTTAGGCTTCATGATAAAAGAACCTTTTAGGACTATTTGTAATCATCTTTTTGCGAATGAGCATAGCCAACATCTCTTTCTCTTCATATATAAGTTACCACCATTCTAGCCAATTTGTGTTCTACAATATTCTACTATTTTATTCACGAATAGAAGTTGGGTTTCATTGTATTGATGTACTCTCTATATTTTTGTGTTTGTTCCATTTCGTTCTCAATATAGTCTATATTACTCATCTAAGGTTATTGAAGTCATTCTTCATCATTTATAAATGTTAGGTGAATTTCAAGGTGAATTGATAGATTTTTCCATGTTTCCCTTATAGGTGCATTCAGTGCCTAAGGATCACTTTCATCGATTAAAATTATTGACATGAATGATGATATTTATAAATTCAATAGTCAAAATCAAACATCATATAACAAGGATGAAATAATATATGTAGAGAAATTTTAATTATGGAAAATCACCACTCTCAATGAGATCTAGTCTTTTGCCTCCTAGGGAATTTTGCATGTATTTTAGTTGTTTGACCAAATCAGGTTTTTGATTTCCAAAAGAATCTCCTTATATATTTTCAAGCCCTAGAATCTGAATGCAACTAATGGAATAATATTTCGAGGCCTCAAAGTTTGAAAATATGCATTAAAAAAATTCCCCATCCACGAGGGTATTTAACCTTTTTGGATGATGAAAAGTTTGAAATCTATGATGGAATGGGGTGTTTGACCACTCATTGGAAATATTTGTGTCCTCTACACACTACAATATATAGTTTGTTGATATGATATTGTGCGATAATGATATAGTTTAACATCGAAAAGTTAGGGGTTTTAGTTGAGGCCTATTTTAATTCAATTCTAAATTATTTTTGTCTTAATTCAAATTGGATTTTGATTCCAAGATGGTGGAATGGTGTTATTATGTGTTTAAGGTGCCAACTACCAATTTTAAGCTCTCGGTTTGAAATATGGAAAGAACAATGTTATTGGAGCCTTGAAGGTTTCTCATGATTGTTGATGGCCCAAGGAAGCTCCAAATTAAACAATCAACCCTTCGATTATGATCTATAAACTATGTAGAAGAATTATACACTACACAAAGAAGTTAAATAAACTTTCAAGCTAGTAAAGAAGGTTTCTTCCATGCTCGAAAATGTTTTGATAGCACAATCACAAAATCATTAAATTAAGGGGTTTGATGGATGCCCAAGACAATAGCTTGCCTCATGAAGGATAAATCATTGACTTGAGAGGCCATCAACCCTCTAAAGTTAGTGATTGAGGGTTAGGGCGTGAGGTGGGAAAAATTGCTTATTTCAAATAAAGGAAAAGCAACTAGCCTTTACTATTTTTGGAATTAAAGCTAAAAATTACCCCCCCAAGCCTCAATCATTGGGTTGGAAGGCTAATAGGTCTCTCAATCCAATGATTGGGTTTTTCCTTGTGTTTAAACTCATGATTAGATAAAGGAATCCAATCACTTACCTCAAAGAGACATCGCCTCAAAGCAAAAAATTGGCCTCTCGACACTTTAGGCACACAATTTGTCTTCTAGCTCCCCTTTGCATGAAAGTTGAAATGTTTCACTCATCAAGGTGCAATGCTGCCCATTGATGGATATTCTTCTCTTCATGCATAGTCCTTCTTCATTCTCTTGTTTGTCTTTGCTCTTATTTCAATTGAAGTTGTAGGTTTGAAGCTATTTGGATCTTTTGTGTGTTTCATGTGAGCCTTTTTCGCATTATGGAGTGATGCACACTATTTACCAAGGTCATAAACAATGTTTCCATCTCATAAATAGACTTGCAAGACCATTTAATGTGTTTTGGACTCTAGCTTTGTGTTTTTGAGCTTGAATGGTTGCTAGACAGTTTGTATCTACAAGTTGCTAGACAATTTGTATCTACAATATAGCCTATTTTCACCCATAGATTGTCTGTATCTCTTCCTAGAGCAAGGTCGTTGAGCTTGGAGCTATTTGGATCCTTCATCCTTCTTTAAAAAAATGATTTATATACATTTCAAGCACAAGAGAGGTTTAGAACAATGACGATATTTCTACCCAAGAATTTTCACTGAATTTTTGAGTTTTAAGCTTTGTTGAAGTGAAGGGAAATCAAATCTTTGATAAAAAACCAGCTTGCATGAATTCCTTTAATTATATTGGCTTAACTGCTTGTTATGTTTTGGTCTAAGAAAATGCCTTATTAAGTGTTTGAATAGCCTTGATCATGTTTTTTTCGAGGTGTTACTATGCTCTTTGAATGAGCCATGTGCTTGGACAAAGTCTTGTTTATCGTAACCAAACACTTACACTTTATTTACATATTAGTTTTTGGTTTCAAACACTTTAAATTTATTTGCCTCTTGATAGCCTTGTTTAAGCATGAATTAATCCATTTCATATTTTTTTATGTTAATTTGGAGGGAAAAAATAAACAAGGTTTGATAGCATTGTTTAAGCATGAATTAATATGTTTCATATTTTTTTATGTTAATTCAGAGGAAAAAAATAAACAAGGTTTGTTTACATTGAGATTCATCACTCCAATGATTCTTGTGCTAATAATTTGGGTGCTTGATTAACCAGAAATATAAGAATAAATAATTTGCATGATAATTCGATAATTTAAGAACTCTCAATGACTTTATGGCCCCTTCCCTTTCAAAGTTTCAACTACCTATAGTGAATATGCGTAGGATATTTTAAAAGGAAAAATTGTCATTCAAAAGGCTTGAGTGGTTGAAGTAGTGGAAAAATGTGAAGAGTGGTTGCACTTGCTTTTGATTATCATCTAGCTTTCATGCTTTTACCTTAATTGTATCATTTGTGGCAAAGGTGGTAAGATGAAGAACCAAAGGAGAAAAGGAATACAAGGGAGAATCAAGTTATGATGGTTATATTGTTGTTTTTTTATTTACACTTCATTTGAATATTTGTTGGTGATTTCAAGGTATAACCTAAACAATATTTTTAGACCTAATTCGAATATGACAAATTACATAACTCATATGAAAAGTTTACATCTACTAATGGTCTTTATAGGAGTAACTTGATAAACACTAAATGCATAGGCAAGCTAGTTACACCTTGTTTTAGCTATCGAAAGTTACATTGTGAAGTTTCAAAACAACAAGATGGTTTGGTTGTATTTGTGTTGTTAACTTGAATGATTTAAAACATTTGGCACATAAGTAGTCTCATGGAAGTTTCTTTCGTTCTTGTAGAAATTATGGTCAAGGGGAAGAAATCACCACCATTAGACCTAGATGACATTGTCATGGACATGGTGTTGCTACTCAACATTGCCTCAAAGCCTACTTATTCATCCCTCTATGATATGTACAATGATGTTGAACCTTCCACAAATCATTGCGAGCAGAAAAAATAAGCCAAGGAGAGAACCCAAGGATTTCAATGTTAAGCTCTTGTGATTCCAAAAGGTGGGAACCAAAGAGGAATTGTTTCCATGCGGAAACATGCTAAATACCTTGATTGAGAATGTGGGTGTAACAAGTTGAACACTAAAATGATAGAGCGATGACATAATCGAGCAATACGGCAGTGATACTCTTCAAAGGATGTATGAGTTCTCACCTCCCACAATGTTAGTAATCCTTTGGTGGTTGCAAAATTTTAGCAAAATGCATGATGTTTATAACATTGTGAAGGCATGGTGGTTTTTAGTTAGGCCATTCCAAACTACCACAAGCAAGGTACACTTAATAAAAAAATTGCAAATGGAACTTCAAGCCTTAGCAATTCTCTTGAACCTCTTGTATGGTAGACGAGGCACTAGATACATATGGTTAAGATGGATTTTGATTATGCATGGGGTGTTGTTGTTGGACTAATTGGTAAGTGCAGACACAAACATATCTCCCTAGTTCCACCTAGAACTAGAACAAAACAAAACATAATACAAGACTTTCCCTAAGCTCTAAACATTGAGTTTTATAGCTAACAAGAGATAGACAACATACCTTTTAAATGTCATTTCCTCTTGCCATTGTCGTCCTCGCTCTGTTCCAATTATCTTTCAATATTGAACCTGTAAAGGAACACAAGCCAACAAAGTGAAAGAAATAAAGCATACTCAACAAGAACCTATGTATGTGATCAAGGAATCATACAATAAAACAAGAATGGTTTTATGGGAAAGAAACATATTGTTGTATCATATTAAATAGAAAATGGAGCATACAACCAAAGCCTAGATGTCATAAGGTCCCCTTTCAATGGCCCTTTTCTCTACACACACATCTTTGCTCCTTTGAATGAAGAAGATCCACCATGTAGCTTGTAGAACTAAAGCAAAGCTCTCAAGAATAATCAAAAGTAGAACTCTTCATACAAATATTAGCCTATTCAACCTTAGCCTTTTCCACAAGATATCCCTCCTTATATAGAATGAAGAAGGGATGGATAAGGATATTAGGATGATCCCACCAAATCAAAAAAGCGAGTAAGATCCAAACCGTTCAGAGGCCACCTCATCTTCTAGAAGATCCCCTTCTAGAACTTTAGTGAATCATCAACTTTTCCTTAGATTTTGGCATCGTCGCACCCTAGGTATATTGCATACTGTGGCGATGTCACAGTCCAACTCTAGAGCAGGATGCGATGATCAAGGATTGTCGCACCCTATGCATTTTGCAGCCTGCGACGACCTTCCTTAATATGGCTTTTGAGAAGGAAAAAACAATCACTTTTCTCGTGGAGAAAGACTCTTTTATATTTTTTGGGAAAATGAACATATGTTGTCAGTGGATCACTCGGGTGACCAAAATAATGTGTAACAGAATGCCCCCCAAAGTATGAAGCTGGAACTCAAGATAATTGAAATACTTTGTAGAATGTGTGTGTCGAACAAGGAGCGCATCGATCAGGAACCTACAAACAATCAAGCATCAACATAATATTCTACCATGGTCTGAGGTAGGCATTCTCATACTCAGATTAGAAAATGAAAAGTGATTCATGGCCACTAAATATACACTGTGGATTCATGTCATTGTGAATCAGCATAGCCACCATGAATACATTGTGGATCTATGTGTTAAAGAATTCAAAATCGGGCATAGCCACGAGACATACACAGTGGATCTATGTGTCAGTACAAATGTATGAATACTCCATCGCAACTTGGATCAAAATGATGGGATCCATGGTCTTCATCTCTATCGTCCTTAAATAAAAATCTAGCCATGTGATTATAGGTGTTGAATTTGAACATGGTAGAAACCACTTGATTATCGGTCAATAATGAAAACTGTTAACAAGTGTGAGGGAAATCACCATTGATGTCAATGACTCCCAAGGTACTCTAGTACAATCCAACGAATGTGAATAAATGAGATGGAATCGAACACTCGATGGAATCTTTCAATCAGGGGTCAATGATGTGAACCCACTATTGAAAGCAAAGAAACCTGCCATTGAGGCATGCAGGTTCTAAGGTACTAACTGATTTCTAAGTCTTGTTCCCAGATAATGTGTTGAAGTCGACAGGAAAAGACTCATCACATGAGGACCTTGATGTATCCCCATCAATGACACAAAATAAGTAATAGATTTGAAGTGGAACATAGTATGAAGTGATTCGGAACCGACACAGGGAAGGCCGACATGGTAGATAATTTATAACTGCAGATGATCGACTTGATAGAAGGCTTGTTTAAATTGGACTTCTCTTGAACATATGAATGACATGGCAATGGTCTTGGCAGTATTGAATTAAGGAGGACCCAACATATGTACTTGCAGATGGTCAAACGAGAGACAAATGGATTTTCCAACCCAGACAAAATGATGAAGGGGGTGTCATGTTTAAGAGAGACTATTACTGCCATTAACACGAATACAGAAACACATTTCTTTCCCAATTTTCCCCCACCATTTCTAGCAAGTACCTCTTTATTTTTACGCAAGCTTGAGGAGGATAACATATTCTTGTTGATGTAAGCTCATCCTTCGGACGAGTCCCTCAGAGTATGTTTAAGGAACCCTAATAAGGAGTGATTCGATCCCATATGGGTCTTTCGATGTTTGTTTAATGAGTCCAAGGAAATAAAACTCAAGGGTTTTTCATGTTTAGAGAGTTTGAAAAACACTTAAAGAGAACTCCATAATGTCCTTTTTCGTAAAATAGTTTGGTGAGACCGAAAAAGAGATAATCTACCGCTCAATAGATGTTTTCTTCAAATAATTTAACGAGCGTGAAAAGAACAAGATCGCTGGACAATCTTTTCATGTTTAGAGATTCTGAAAAGAGCTTAAAGAGGAATCTAAGGGTTCCTTTTTCGTATAACCTCTACGAGTTCAAAAAAGTGATAAAAGTTTACTCGGTTACATTCTCCTATATTTACAAGCACGAGAAATAACAAAGACTAAGCTTGTGGTTGTTTTCATTTTTACACAAGCTTAAAAAAAACAAAACTATGCTTGGGATAGATTTTATTTTTACACAAGATTAAAACTAAACAAAACTATGCTTGGACCTGGTTTAATTTTTACACAATCTTGAACCAGAGGAAACTATGCTTGAGGTAGGTGGTTTCATTTTTACACAATCTTGAACCATAGAAAACTATTCTTGTGACTTCCCAACACAAAATATAGGGATGGTTGGTACTTAGCCCCCAACTTAAGAAGCTAGTGACGTAAATTCAACATGAAGTCCAGCGGCTGAAAGCATTGCTCCCCAAGCTTCGGTTTGTCCAATGACACAGGAGGATGAAATGAAGATTCAAATACTATACGTAACAGAGTACTTGACCTAATCGAAGAGGGGGGGAAATCTATTTCAGTTTTTAACGAGCTTGACTCAAGAACTATGCTCACGAATCCAGGTTCAATCGCTGGACCTCTATTTCATTTTTTAACGAGCTTGACACAGAAACAAGAACTATGCTCTTAAGCTCTATTTCATTTTTTAACAAGGTTGCTACAGAGAGGTGAAAACTATCCAGTGGAGTCGCTAATTTTGTTGTTGGACTAATCGGTAAGTGCGGACATAAACAGATCTACCTACTTCCACCTAGAACTAGAACAAAAAAAAACATAATACAAGACTTTCCCTAAGCTCTAAACATTGAGTTTTATAGCTAACAAGAGATAGACAACATACCTTTTAAATGTCTCTTCATCTTGCCATTGTCATCCTCGCTCTGTTCCAGTGCTCTTTCAATATTGAACCTATAAAGGAACACAAGCCAACAAATTGAAAGCAATAAAGCATACTGAACAAGAACCTATGTATGTGATCAAGGAATCATACAATAAAACAAGAATGGTTTTATGGGAAAGAAACATATTGTTGTATCATATAAAATAGAAAGTAGAGCATACAACCAAAGCCTTGATGTCATAAGGCCCCCTTTCAATGGCCCTTTTCTCTACACACATATATTTTCTCCTTTGAATGAAGAAGATCCACCATGTAGCTTGTAGAACTAAAGCAAAACTCTCAAGAATAATAAGAAGTAGAACTCTCCATACAAATCTTAGCCTATTCAACCTTAGCCTTTTCCATAAGAGATCCCTCCTTATATAGGATGAAGAATGGATGGATGAGGATATTAGGATGATCCCACCAAATCAAAAAAACGAGTAAGATCCAAACCGTTCGGAGGCCACATCATCTTCTAGAAGATCCCCTTCTAGAACTTTCGTGAAGATTCAACTTTTCCTTATCTTTTGGCATCGTCACACCCTAGGTATATTGCAAACTGCGGAGATGTCGCAGTCCAACTCTAAAGAAGGATGGACGATCAAGGATCGTCACATCCTATGCATTTTGCAGCCTACAACGACCTTCCTTAATATGGTTTTTGAGAAGGAAAATCCAGTCACTTTTCTTGTGGAGAAAGACTCTTTTATCTTTTCTGGGAACATGAACACATGTTGTCAGTGGATCAATGGGGTGACCAAAATAATGTGTAACAGGTGCTCAAGCATGGGATGATAATTTATTAGGTAGACTTCATATCTAATATTCTTGCACAATGTATTCCAAAGGCTAAAATTCCCTTATATAGAGGTGCACTTGAGTTTTACATGGTGTCTTATCTTATGTATTGTGTTTGTGTGAGCTAAGATTTCTCTTGTTTCAAGCCCACCTAGTAACCTTCCTTTTCACTTCTACATTCTTATTTCCAAGGCTTGTGGATAATCCACGTAGAAGTACTCCATTATTTTAGACTTTGTTTTGGCTCCCTTGTATGACAAAATATATGGTGAGAATTTGTTATGCTTTTCACCATAGTCCATTGAAGTGTTGAAGAAAATTAATTATTGGTACCTACTAGAGAGATTCTATTATATTAGGATATATGGGACATTAATTACTCCACACACACTTCCCAAGAATGTTTCTATTTGATTTCTCATCCAGGACTAGGTAACCCTTTAATCTATACATGGGGCAACAATGATAATAAAAAAGAATAAGAAAGAGCTTTGGCCAAAGTTACCACTAAAAATCAACAATTATCAAATATTTGACGTGGTTGTTGGGGATAAATTACCCTTGGAATATAAAACACACAAGCTTGTCTTATACATGATCAAAGTAAATGATCCTCGTCAAGTGGTTGAGAAATTCTTTGTATCTCAATCCTTAGTTTAGATATTGTGTCATTGGGAGCATGAGCAAGAGGATCTATATAGGAGAGATTTGTATTATGCAAAGGTAGAAGATAGAAGAAGAAAGCACACTTAAGTTGTCTTTTATCCAACCCTAGTGGATCCAAGGCCAACAATCAAGCCCTTTGTAACGTTTGGCACCATTTTTATCACAACCACCAAGTAGCTAGAGCAAAGCTCCAATATTGAGAATGAAATCCCAATGGTTAATATACCAAAAGATGAGTTAGGAATTAGTGACGTAAAAAACGTTGAGCTAGATGACATCCAAATCCTAAGAATATGAATGCTCAATTCCCAAGGGATGTTCAAAGGAAGACAATTTGGTCACATACCATAATGACTATCTTCAACTATGTGATGGACAAAGCATATTCGAGGAACTGTCAGTAAAGAGTAGAAAAAGGGTGCCATAGTGGAGGGAAGTGTCTATAAAGAGTAGAGAAAGAGTTGTTTAGAGAATGGACTCAAGGAAACTTAATGCCAATAAAATCCTTGATATCAATGAGGCGGTCCTAGAAATTTGCAAAGTGCTCATTGTTAAGCAATTTGAAAGACTAAGATGAGAATATAATGAAATGTCCAACAAGAGATTGAAAATGGAACTTTGGTTGGATATTCATAGGGAAAGGGTTGAGAGTATGGTTAATGGACATGAGAATATGTTGAGTGAAATATTCACCCACCTAAATTGTTATACTTCAAATATGACCAACTTGATTATTAGTTAATTTTATTTTTTAGTCATAAAAAGAAATTTCAAGAGAGAGAAGAGAGAGAATGTGGAGAGTCACTTAGGATACCAAGGGTCAGTTGGTAGGTGAAAATTCATTTTGAAGGTCTAAGAGTCTCCCTATTTTGTATAAAGGAAAATCTTGTACACATTTGTAGGGGTATTTTTCTTTGTAATGTAAGCTATCTTCTTATGTGAATAAAGAGGCCATTGTTAGCCAAGTTATTTATGCTTTTTAGATATATAATTGGTTGTGGGATATTATCTGCTCTCCTAGGTCTCTTGGTGCTTGTGGGTTGTAGCATTGTCTCATGTGGATTATTTTCTTGTTTCTTTATTATCGCTCACTTATCTTTCACATGCTAACAACTTGATGTGAAGAAAGTGTTCTTTTGGTGATTTGTAGGCCATGTTTAGTCCTTGGAGTTTTGCCTAGGAGTTTTGTATAAATGAAAATTGGTGGACTATTCTCTCGATGTTTTGTAATTCTCCCTTTGTTTTACATCAAAGTTGGCATGAAGTAGGTAGGCTATGGGTGATTTGTAGTCTATTCTAGTTTCTTAGAGTTTTCCTTGGGTTTGGTGTTGATGCCATAGTTGGTGGACTATTCTACCTACTTTTTGTACCTCTATTTTTGTTTCATGTCGATTAGTTATTAAAATCACTCCCACGTGATTAGAGTAGTTTTCATTTAATTTGCAATTTTCCTTACTTGATAGTTGCATTTATTTATTTAATAAGAAACCATATTATAACAATTGAGCTATAACCAAAGGTTCACCATTTTTAACAGTGGAAGGTCTAATTGGTCCCTTTTTCCTAGTGAACATGTGAGGTTGTCGTAGAACATTTTCCCATGCCAACATTTTGGTGCTAGAAGGAGAGTGGATGAAAAGCTAGCTTGTGTAGAGATACATGTTGTTTGCATTTATTGCTTATGCTCTACTCCAAATACTTTCATGGGATGCCAATACTACATTGGGATTGCAAGGGCCTTTATATGAACTCCCAAGAATGGTAGAAAATCTCTTGCCGAAGTTTACTAGTAAAGGAAACACTACCACATTTTAGCATATTATAAATTATGAATGCAAGATTATGTTTACATAACATTGTTCATGAAGATTTTGTTTGTAAGTTCTTTCCATTCAAATTCGAAGGAAAAGTGTGGGATTGGTATAATGTACGACCAATTTGAACAATCCATAGTTGGTTTTAATTCAAATAAACATTCAAAAAATATTATGGTGAATCTTATCATGTGGCTGAAATTTTGTAGGAGTTTTGTGCAATGTACATGGAAGATGCGGAGTCCATCTAATATTTCAACACAAGATTCTGGAAAATGTATTACCACCTTCATGACAAGAATAAGCTTCCACCTCAAATATTTTATGAGGTTTATTTGCAAGCTCTTCTAGAAACTATATCCATTTTCACTTTGTAGAAGGGAATACTCAGCTTGTGAAGAAGTACAAATCCTTGAGAAATATTTGGAGTATCCTCTGACTTTGCCTCCTTTTCTCAAATCTAATAATACGTATAATGAAAGTAACTCATTGCAATCAAAGATAGCTGAAATTGAAAATCGGATCATGGATATTTGTTATAGGTATGTGTTCTACAAGATGAAATCAACAAACATAAGGTTGCACAGAAGAAAAGAATGATGTCTTGTAAATGTGAGTCACAAATTCATTTTAAGGTGGAAAGATAAGTTATTGCAGATATAATTGTTGAATGTTATGATAGCATTTATTTTCCATGCATACCCATATATGGTGAATGTATTACATCAAGCACATGTTATTCAATTTCCAATTCTATACTTGAAGAAATAAAATCCAACACGTATTTCTATGAATTGACAAATACAGAAGATGCATTTCTTGTGTTTCAAGATTTACCTTTTGCAAAATTTAAATTGGATCCAAATCCAAACATTCAAAGGTTGGGAGATTGAAAAACTAAGAATGACCATAATACTAGACTCCCTTCACAAGTGACTGCTTTTCAACTAACCCATGATTGAATTTTTCACGTATGAAATTGCTTGAGATAAGGTCATTATTCAATCAAATTTTTTGGTCAGATTTGTTCTCTATAAATGTGCCCAACTGAAATAAGTAGTTAGAGTTTTATGTCCCCCAAGGAACCCTTCTTAGTAAAAAAAATAATAAATAGTTTCTTATTCAATTTTTTTTTCCTCCTATAATCTCTATCTCGTAATAACTGGGCATTGAAGGATTAGATGTTCCATGTCTTAGGACTCAACTCAAAAATGTGTTTGCATTTACTAGAGGTTTTGCAAGCTTTAGAAACTAGGATTTCAACTTCTACCATTGTGTTTAGGGGCATTGAGTTTTCATATTTTAGCATTGCAAAGAACATGTAACAAATCATAAGAATTCCTGTAAAACACTGGAGGAAGGAATGATCATAAGATATTGCATAGAAGTGAGATCCAATCTCATTATGAAAGTATCGTCTACCATTGCATTTGGGGGTATTATGTTTTCAATTCTACCATTGAAAAGTGTGGGCAATGAATCATGGGAATGCATGTATAACATGAGAGGAGGGAATGCTCAGAAGAGATTGCATAGAAGCTAGATCCATTCTCATTGAAAAAGTAAGGTCAATATTTTTTAAATTGAGAAAAAAAAGAAACAAAAATTTAATTGTCTCTTGTGTGACTAATCTTGCCTCTAATCTATGTTTTTTTTTTTTTTTATGTATTTCATATTATGTATAATGATCATAATTAAACCTTAATATATATCATACAAATTGATTTAAATTGGAAAAAAATGAATTTGGGGTTTAAGGTAGAGTGTTACATCAATATGAGGTGGCTCAGGAAAATGCATGCTAGTTCATAAAATAGTTGTCTTGAAGGAAACTTACACGTGTCTAGGTAACATCATTGAGCTTGTTTATAAAGCACATCATACATGTTGTCCAAATTAATCTTTAGATGCCCACAATAAATTTTCTAATTTGGTAAAAACCCCAATTTGAACTATTTTGACCAAAATGCACACCTAAGCCTCATTAAAGCTTTAAATTTTGATTTTCAAACTATCGAGTATTCCTTACATTAGTCCCGACATTTGTGTATTGTTAGGTTTCCAATTTCAAGCTAAAAAGTTCTCATGGTTCCAAAAATTCTAAAAAACTACCAAATTGCAAATTGCAAATCAAAATTAAGTGTCTCATAACTTAGGCCATATAAAAATGCATGTTGGAGGGAAAAAGACATGCGCTAGGCTAAATTAAAAAAAAAATCCTAACAAAACCTAGATTTATGAGTTTCCAAAACTATATCCATTTCTAGGTTTGTCAAAATAGGTTTTTCTATGATTTTGCACTTTTTTGTGAAATGAAAGGGTCAATAGAATGCACATTGAGAGTAGGTTAAGGAATAGAATGCACATTGAGAGTAGGTTAAGGAGTCAAATGTAGTTTTGGAAATTGGTATGTATTCTCCATGAGATAAAACATTATTGTAATACTTGATGCCTTACTTTATGGACTACCTATCATATCAATTAATGTACTTATTTTTTAATTAAAAGTATGGCTAAATTACGATATGTCATGTCATGCATGCAAGTGTTTTATTCATTTATTGATGGATACTATAGGATGCATGCCTTTGACACCAAAAATTGTGGCATAACCACTTGTTATAGCTACTCAAATCGAAGAACAAAGATTATTGAAGCCGCACAAAGGGTGGTCTAGATATGTTTCTAGAAAAGATCTTGCTCATGGATAATGGGTAGAAGAACAGGTGAGGGATTTCAAAATTTGGTAAGAAGAAAAGTAAAGGGCTTTGTAAGCCAAAGAACAAAATCAAAGAGCACGAGCAACAATTAGAATTGAAAATAAAGACTCATATAGAGTCAAAATAAAACACTGACCAAGATGAGATGGATCACATAATGGTAATGTAGTGCTCAACCAATGATAGGAATTTTCCTTATGAACTTCAAGCTTACTCAACTATGAAGTATTTTAGTGGAATTATTTCAAATTTTGATACTTTTGGTTTTCTTAAACAATGAGAGAATGGTTCACAAGAAATTGGTTTATGTAAATTTATTGATTATAGTAATATGGGAAACCTTGAGGTGACATGATTAGAGCCTTGTGATGATGATCTAAATATTTATGATGTTTGTATATATGATTCATGGATCACAAGCATAAAAAATAGTGTGCTTATGGTCTTTGGAGATGAAGATGGATTCGCTACACTATTCCTCATCTAAACTAAATAGTAGGAATGGATGGAATTCCAAAGAAGATAATTTTTGATAGAGGGTTATTGTTTACATGGATATTTTGGACAAGTTTTCAAGAGTCATTGGATATGCAACTTAATTTCAGTACATCGTGCCATCCTAAAATTGATGAACAAATAGAAAGAGTAAATTGAATATTAGAAGATATGTTGCACATTTATGTAATGGATAAATAGAAAAATTGGGACGAGTTTTTACCCTTGTAGAATTTTCATATAATAACAGTTATCAAAGCTCGATTAAGATGGTGTCATTTGAATTTTTCTATGGTAAGAGAATAGGACACCTCTTAATGCTACATGTTAATGATATTGTTTTCCTTTCTATTTTACAAAGAATCTATGTGTGCATTGATATAATGTAAAGGTTTAAAACTTACATCTAGGAAGGTTAAAAGAAACACAAGATAGACATAAGAGTTATGAGGATGTGTATAGAATTGATAGAAGTTATAAAGTTGGGAGATAAGATATTTTGTGAGTTAGACTTCAAAAGAGCTCAATTAAATTTGGCAAAAGAGTCAAGTCGTCACCATGGTACATGGTACCATTTGAATTCTTGAAACGAAAGGACCATTTGTTTATCATCTTGTATTGCCATCATCATTAGATCGTATGCACAATGTTTTTCATGTATCTGTTTTGCGTCATTATATTTCATACTATTGATTTGAGTCATTTGCAAATGTTGGATGATGGGAACTTGAAGGCCATACCAATCTACATATTGGAGCATCACACTTGTTAGCTTCAATGTTGCTTTGTAGACCAAGTAAAAGTCCAATGAGATAGTTATAGTCCCAACTCAGCCACTTGGGAGGATGCAAATGAGATGGGTCAGTAGTTTCCTTATTTGTTTTAGAAATTTGATACAAAACTTCTTGAAGAGGGGGTGTATGTAGTGCCCTCTTTTGATTTGATAGTTTCACTGTTTGGATCATAATTTAAGGGCATTTTGATACACAATGACTTGATTAATTGACATATACTATGATGATGAAACTAAACTCTTTCAAATATTTTGGATTGTCTTTAATTAATGTATCTGTATTTCTAAATGAGTTTTGTTTTACTATTTATATGATAATCATGGATGTACAAATTGTATAGTGATATGACGTAACCAATGGCATTGATCCACATGGTTATGAAACATTGAAAAGGATGTATATATATTTAATATGTATTAATTAATACATGATATTGATGGTTTTCCAAGTAGGATAGGGAATCCACGGGTGCACAATGACATGGGATTATGTCAATATCAATTGGACTCTGGATTGAGTTAGGACATTATGATATATCATGTGATTAATGATATGCTTCTAATTTATGATCATGTAACTATTTAATGTATTGATTTCAGTGTGTGCGAGCATAGGGAATATGTTTTCTAATCAGTCCACACATGGGTAATGAGGTTGTATGGAAGATGTACATAGTATCACCAAGAGAGGAGGAACAATGTCCATGTTTCCACCTACTAGCACTATTTTTTTCACGTTCCAAGTTGAAAATTTCATGATGATTTTACCCATAGGTTGCACATTGCCATGAGGGTAGGCCACATATTTGGTCACTCATGAGGTTTAGATGAGGGACATGCAATAAGGTGTCATCTTTATTCTTCAGTGACCATTACTCTCTCAACAATATTAGAATGAGTTGAGTTAAATTGGTCTCAACTGTTGTACCATTCCCCCACCAAAGAAAATTGGATGCTTAAATGACACGTGTAAACATGGCCCCCTTGGTACTTACTAAAATGTGGTTCTTGAAGGGCATGGAGAAGCATGACACCCTTGGTATCAATAATAGTTATTATGTATACAAGGGAATTTTTTTTTATTAACATACACATTTTATTTAGATGAGGAAAGTTAAATAAATCTACGAGTGATTAATTCCGCATCAGTTATTGCACATTTCATAAAAAGGAAAAATATGGTAATTTATTAGAAAAATGAATGCATTTATAAATGTGCATGAAATAGGAGAAAATTACTTCTAATTAATTTAAAAATTCATTACTAGTGCACTCGAAAGATAAGGAGAAGAAAAAATAATTTAAAGGGAATTCAAATTTAAATGGATAATGGGAAAAGATATGTAGACTTGTGAAATATAATGAGAGGATTTAATTAAAATAAAGTACTCAATACATATGGACTTGTTCCAACAGGAAAAGATGAGGAGATCAAAGGAAAATCTAGGAGTTAAAATAGGAAGAGTAGTAATTGGGTGATGAATAATCATTATTTTATATTTTTAAAAGATGAAATAATTGTGCACATGAGTGAGTGAATAGTAAGTAATTATTAATTAAAGAAATTACATATTTTTGTATGAAATGGAAAAGTGGCTTGAACCACAAATCCTATAAAAGAAGACTCGAGTTAGAAAGCTCACACAATTCTCCCTAATGTTGAATAGTTGTTATAATGAAAATTTTCTATTCATGAATTGTTGTTGCATTTGGTCTATTCGAGAGTGTGCTTGAGTTGGGGTTTCCTTTTAAGCTTGGTGGTTGCACTTTCTTCTCAATTGCTATTAGTGTAACATTCATACAACCCCATTATAGCTTGGGGGTCCCTGGGGAACGAGAGCACCCATTGGGAATTGGTAGGGTGGTCAACCGATGGAATTTTCGATAATTAATAAGGTGATGTAAATAAGAATTCAAACTTGCAAATCAAGTTTGAAAAGTCGAGAATCCATTATTTAGCTCGAAGTGCCAAGAGTTTCGAGTAAATTTTGGGTTGGCAAAGAGGCACCAAATAAATATTATAGTTTGGGCAAGAGAAGAAGAGGAATTACTAAATGAGTTACACTTCAAACCATTAGTTCAAGCTATTGCTCTAAGCTGTTATTAACTTCATTTTTCTTATTTTAGATTGAAATTGATTTTTATATAAAGACAAATTTATGTGAGAGCCTTTATCCTTGATTCGTTATGATGGAGGATTGATTATGTTCGATTAACATCAAAGATTTAAATTATATTTATAATTATCATGTAAGTAAAATGAGGATTGAGGTTTTGAAGTACAAGTCTCTCTAAGCCAAAATCAATGGCGGGAGCCACTCCTACATTGTTGAATGATTTAATTTTGTCACTAAGAGAAAGAGAAGAAGAGGAAATACTAAATGACTTACACTTCAAACCATCAGTTCAAGGTATTTCTCTAAGTTATTATTATTAGCTTCATTTTTCTTATTTTAGATTCAGATTGATTTTTATATAAAGACATATTTATGTGAAAGCCTTTATCCTTGATTCGTTACAATGGAAGATTGATTATGTTCGATTAACATCAAAGATTTAAATTATATTTATAATTATCATATAAGTAAAATGAGGATTGAGGTTTTGAAGTACAAGTCTCTCTAAGCCAAAATCAATGGCGGGAACCACTCCTAGAATGATTTAATTTTGTCACTAATCACTGTGTCAAAGCCCACGTAAAAGTGAAAGGCCATTTTGTTGCTACGAAAAACAATTGTGTGAAGAAGTTGTTGTGTATATGGCAACCAACAAATAGGTGATAAACCTACACACCAATTGAGAACTGAAAAGTAAAGGCCTTACATTATTGAATGAAGTGATATTGTTGATTTTTATTTTGGTCTTTAAGTACCTTATCCCACTGGCATAAAGTAAGATGAACATCATTATGTTGATCTTGACATTTGTCCATGTTATTAGCATAACAAAAAGTTATTTGTGTGGGCATGTGGTTGGAGCCATCTGATAATTGTGACCAACAACAAGTTGTTTGTCCATAACTGTGACAATCATAGTGAACCATGTTTGTTCTTAAATGGTCACATGAGTTGTTAAATGGTCTTGGTAAAGTTTTCAAAGGGTCAATAATTGCATTGAAAATTATAAAATTATTTATTAAAGTTTTCAAAGAGTTAATAATTGCATTGAAAATTATAAAATTATTTAGGATTTATGAGTGGTTCACGAGGATACGGGTTTTTGAGGTGTCAAATTGAAATTTAAAATTAGTTTGGTCAAAAAAGATATGAATTTTTTTTAAAAGGAATGAAATTGGTCATGTTTCTTCCTAATCCTACCTACAAGACAAAAAACAATAGAACGGAAAATAAAAAAGAAGAAAAACAATAAAATGGAAAATAAAGAGGAGACTAATTTTAAAATTAAAAATTAAAACAAAAACTATAACCTTAATGCAATTTGTGCAACCTTACGCATTTTGTGAAGACTACTTACACAAACATTTAATTTTATTGTGCATTTTGTACAATCATTTAAATTCATAGGTTAACACCAGGCGGGGTGTTACACTTCTTTTATAAGTTTTTTCTTTAATTATTGATCATTTCTCATTTATGTGATTTTTGTTGAATTCAAGTTGTTTAACATGTATTAAATTCACATTGGTGTTACATGTATGCACATGAAAGGAGGTTGGATAAATCAATTTTTATATGAATATTTTTCCATGTATTTCAATGTTGTATAAGTGTTTGGAATCATGGTTATTTTGAGCATGATAATGACATCGTGTATTTATTTCCAAGGAAAACCTAAGAGGAACCCCCGTCCCCCACCCTTCCTTGGAATATATGGAAGGAGGGTGTCTCAATTTCCCACCACAATAGTGGCTAGTAACCGAATAAGACTCCAATGAACTTGAACCTCAATCAAATTAGAATAAGAGACTTCTTGATAAACAATCTCTTGAAATAGTCCATCCAAACTAATAGAGGTAACCAACTAAGATAATAACATTGTTTATTATATGGTCATTATTTTTTTTTTGTAAATAAAAGAGGATCCTTGTATTAATAATATCTATAAGTGACATCACTTTGTACCAACCTGGTACAATTGCTTAGCTGCAACTCAATTTGCACAATCATGTGCTAGATCTATGTGCTCTTTCCAAAGAACTATATGTCTCACTGCCTGAGAGTATGTCCTCTCCTCTTTCTGCAACTGTTCCTTCTAGAACTAGGACTCTTCACCTACAATTTCTCTAAAGTTGAGAATGGATGCTCCATTCTCACTGTGACTGTTGAAATCTAAAAGTAATTCCTCTACTTCATCACGACAACAACTTCATCTGATTTTAAGTATCAACAATAGCAGGGGAACTCAAACGGTTGTGGGAAAGGCGAATAACTCTCGCTCTATCTAGGGTTCGATCTTAGCCACTTTCATGACTGACCAGGACGGAGGGGAGCCGCCGCCCCCTCCCTCCCCAACATCCTCCTTTCATAAACTTGTCACAGGTTGTAGCAAGAAGCTCCCTCCTTCAGAGCCCCCAAGCTTCGTGAGAAAACTAGACGCAGTTCCAGAGATCGTCCTCCCCCCGGATCAACCAATGAAGGTCACACTATCCCTCTCAGATCGCGGCCTAGTAGGTTAGTTTATGGGCCTCTGGCCCTCAGCTAGAACAAAAGATAACTGGATCCAAAGGAATTGGAGGTCATTGATAAAAAAATAGTGTAACTTGCTATGTGGTTGGAAGAGGATTTTTTGTTTTTAAATTCATCTCTCAGGAGGACAGAGATCTAATTTTCAGAAATGGGCCGTATTTCATGAGCACAAAAGGGMTCTATCTGAATCGCTGGAMCCCAAGCTTCGATCCAGCTTCGGAAGTGCCAAAAGACATCCATGTCTGGGTAAGACTCCCGAACCTGCCAATACACTGCTGGAACTCTTCGTCGCTCCAAGCTATAGGAAATGGATTGGGACACTACATCGATAGAGCGGACCCAAAAGACCAGTACTCCTGCGCAAGGATCTGTGTGGAAGTGGATCTGGAGGTAGGTTTGTCAGAAGCAGTAAAACTAAAGGTAGGGGACTGGCATCACTTCCAAAAGCTCGATTACGAGCAACTCCCCTTCAAATGCAGAGGATGCCATGAATATGGCCATTTCCAACGGAATTGCACAAAAAACCTAAATATAGAGAAAGCAGGGGAAGAAGGCTGGCAACAGGCTTGGAAAGGGAAACCGAAATAAAAAGGAACAAGAAGTTAAAAGTCAGTCCCAACACAAGACAAGAATCCAGGAAGCAAAGAGATGGTTAACAACTTCAATGCCTTGGCCCTGGAAACTGGAGGTGAGATAGAAGAGCAGAGCCAAGACGCCCAAGGGGAAGCAACAAGATGTACCCAAACCCCTGAAGACAAAGAAACCCAAAATCCAACAGAAGAAGATAAGCAAAACAAATCCCCTTCAAGGATTGGAGCAACTCAAGGCACAGAGGAAGGGGAGATCTCGTCCGATAGTGATTCAAAAGGAGCAAGTGAAGCCTGGGCCACCCCAAAGAAACTAGGAAGAGGCAAGCAATCCAAAAAAGCAGAAAGAGATCAGGAAACCTACAAAGATGTCCTAAAAGGTGCACAGCCAACCATCAAGCAAATGATCAGTGTGAGGAAAACAAGGAAGCTCTTTAAAGCCTCCCAGGGAGGCCATTCCCCCCCCCAAGGTAATTAATGAAGTTAACCTCCTGGAACTGTAGGGGTCTTGGCAGCAAAAGGAAAGAGGAATCTCTCAAAGATATTATCAAAACCTCGAAAGCGGACATCCTACTCCTCCAGGAGACCAATATGAGTCAACAAGACTCTCTTAAAGTTTCAATGAATGTTTGGAGAAACAGCCAAGGAATAGCTGAAAATGCCAGGGGCGCGTCAGGAGGGCTCTGCACCCTGTGGAACACCACCAAAATAGAACTAATCAGCTCAGACACTCGCATGCACTGGATCCACACCACGCTCCTCCATAAAGACTCCGGACATCTAGTAAGCCTCTTTAATATTTATGTTCCGCAACATATAGAAGAAAAAAAGAATTGTTGGGAATCCCTCCAAGACTTCTTACAAAAAAATGATCTAGAAAATATCATGTTAGGAGGGGATCTAAATGTAACCCTGAACCAGGAGGAAAAAAGAGGGGGAACTATAGTAAGAGATCCAGCTAGAGAATGGGTGGAAGACCTAATCTCAGCTTGGGATCTTATAGACATAAAACCGGTCAAAGGCCACTATACGTGGTCCAATAAGAGGATTGGACTAGGGAATATAGCTGCCAGGTTGGACAGATTCCTCATCCAAAGCTCCTTCTTGAATCTTGGGCTCTTCGCCTCTACAGAAATCCTCCCTCACAGCACTTCAGACCACAAGCCCGTCTGCTTAGAGTTTAAAACAGATCAAGGCCAGGGACCCATCCCTTTCAGGTTCAATCTATCCTGGATCCAAGATAAAGACTTTTTCGACTAGTTTCCAGCGAGTGGGCAAGCAAGGTCAAAGGATCTGCTTTTTATGTTTGGGAAGAGAAGCTACGAAGGATAAAGACTTCTCTGAAGTCCTGGGCAAAAGGCCATCCAGATCCAACCACCTCACGCAAAGAGGCCCAAAAGAAACTTGAGAACCACCAGCTGGAATTGGAAAACAAAGAGATCACCTAAGAGGATCTACTGCAAGAAGTCCAGCTCTAAAGACAATGGCACAAAGCGTGCAGGGAGGAAGAATGTTACTGGAGGAAAAAATCTAGAAGCCTTTGGCTGAAGGAAGGAGATAAAAACACTGGCTACTTCCATAAGCAGGTCGAGGCAAGGAAACATTATAAGGCAGTGACAGAAATTCAGGCCCAAAATACTACAATCTCAGATCCAGAAGGCATTAAACAAGCAGCCTTTGAAACCTTCGAAGCCCTCTACTCAGAAATGCAAAGGGAAAACATTGACCCCCACAGGTACCCCCTCTCCATCATTCCAAATCTCATAAAGGAGGACATTAACCTCATCCTGATAAAGGAAGTTTCACAGCAGGAAATAAAGGAGGCGCTGGATCAAATGAATCCGGACAAGGCTCCAGGACCAGACAACTTCACTGCCAGATTCTATCAACAATGTTGGGGGATAATCAAATCTGACCTCACCAAAATGATAAGAAAATCGCAATCGAGCAGCAAGCTAGGAGGGAGCACAAAATCGGCCTTCCTAGCACTTATCCCGAAGGAGAAAGGAGCACTCAGTTTCAACCGTTTTAGGCCAATTTCCCTCTGCAACACCAGCTACAAAATCCTCACCAAGATTATAGCAAACAGAATGAAAACAATCCTCCCTCTTATCATCCCAGAAAACCAGGGAGGCTTCATCAAAGGTAGACACATTGTAGACAACATCATCCTGGTCCAAGAGGCCCTTCATTCAAGCATCCAGAGGAAAGATAAAGGTATGATTATAAAGCTTGATCTCGCCAATGCATTCGATAGAGTCAATCACAGATTTTTATTTGAAGTAATGAGAAAGTTTGGTTTCGATCAGACTTTTATAAACTGGATTAAAGCCTGCATAGGCTCACCTTGGATAGCCCCCATGGTAAATGGAAGAGTAACAAAATTTTTTCAAGCCTCCAGAGGGCTAAGGCAAGGGTGCCCCCTCTCGCCCCTCCTCTATGCAATCCAAGCTTCTGTCCTAAGCTATCAGTTGGAAAACTCCAAAACTCAAAACAATCTGCAGGGTTTAAGAATAACGCAAGGGGTGAAAGACATAAACCATACTCAATTTGCGGACGATACCCTGCTGTTAGGCGGTGCAAGCCCAATAATTGAAAAAACGTTTAAGGAGGAACTTGATGCTTATGTTGCAGTATCGGGAAGTGAAATAAGTCAGGCAAAAAGCAAGATATACGACTAGAACATCACGCCCAAAGAAATGGTGGGAATATCTAGAGTTCTAGGGATGGAAGGGCACACCAACTGGGAGGCCTTCAATTACCTGGGAGTCCCTATTTTCAAGGCTGCCCCAAGAGCCTCACAGTGGAACCACCTAATCGAAAAACTAAAGAAGAAAATTTCCACTTGGGGGGCGAACTGGCTAAATCTAGCAGGGAAAGTTGTCCTAATTAAGTCAGTACTGGCCAGCATACCCACCTATCAGAGTTCGATGCTCCTAGCCCCCGGCTCCACAATACAAAAAAATTGAAGCAATGCAAAGACACTTCCTGTGGGAAGGAGGAAAGCAGACCGGAAGGAAATTGCACCTGATAAACTGGGAAAAAACCTCTAAGCCTCTCTTGGAAGGTGGACTCAACTTAAAAAAAACCCGAATACACAACCTAGCATTGGGGGCAAAGCTGCTATGGAACATTGTCACTGGTGCACCAGCCTGGAGCAAAGTAGCACTTTGGAAAAAATATTTTAGGGGATCAAGGGAACGTTGCATAGAACATCCCTGCAGAGATTCTAAAGGATCCCCTATCTTTACCCTCTGCAAAAAGGTCATGCCCCACTTCAATCCTCATCTCACCTGGGTGCCAAGGAATGGAAGGAAAATCAAAATTTGGCAAGACTCAATCTTAGGAGATCCTCCTTTAGATCTGAGACAGGATCTGCGGCGTCTTAAGGACTGGATGGAAAGACAAAATTTAAAGACTCTCTTCGACATCTCAATTTGGGGAAACGACAGGCACAAGTCGTGGCAAGGGTGGGGAGTGGGCAACATATCCCCAGATTTAGAAGGAGACTGGAGCACTTTTAAGCTATGTCTGTAGGGGAAAGCCCCACTCAAAAAAAAAGGGAAGGATGAGAGAGGCTGGGGAAAAAACGCCAAATCCTACACCACAGCTAATGGCTATCGACTCACTATAAATTTTCCCAACGTACCAGCTAATCCGATCATCTGGAAAGCTATTTGGCAGTCTAATTCCATTCCTAAAATTGATATGTTTATCTGGACTCTTTCCCACAATAGCATCCTAACAGGGGAAAGCCTCCAAAGGAAAGGATGTGAGGGTCCCCACCGGTGCCCTCTTTTCCAGCAGGCTGAAGAAACTACCGACCACCTCCTCCTCCATTGCACCTTTTCCAAAGAAGTCTAGAGGTTGGCAATTGGAATTCAAACTGAAATCAATTTCCCTCAAGACACCAAAATTATTCTCCAACACTGGGATTCCTTATACCCGTTCCGGAAACAAAAACAAAGCTAACCCTTTGCGCTGTGGAAAGTCCTCCCAAAGTTCATCCTGTGGAATTTATGGCTGGAAAGAAACAATAGAATCTTCAGGGATAGGAAAAGGAGTGCACCCATAGTGGTAGCCAAAATTCAAGCACTATTTGGAGAGAGCACCCCATACTTATGTCATTCAAATTACAGTGGGAAGATAGAAGAATTAGAAGAGCTCTGGTTGGATCAGTTTAAAATTCAAAGTCAAAATGGGTCCACAGCTAGCTCCCCAAGTCAAGAGGATTGGGAAATGAGGAAAGGTAAACAGGAGTTTGACAAATGGAAAACAGAGAGAAAGGACTATATCCTGTCCTTCGACGGGGCCTCAAAAGGAAACCCGGGCCTAGCAGGTGGAGGCGGGATAATCGAAAGTCCCAATGCAGAAACAATGATAAGCTACGCCCTGGGATTAGGTATTGATACCAACAACAACGCAGAAGCCATGGCACTGTGGCAAGGACTGCATCAAGCCAACAAGCACGAGGTCCAGAACCTGGTCATAGTAGGAGACTCCAGATTAGTAATCAGAGCCATTGTCCGCCGAACTCAAACCCATTGCGCGAAACTAAACAATCTTTTGGATAAAATCCACCTTCTTCTTGGGCGCTTAAGCTCTTATGAGATATACCATGTTTTACGAGAGTTGAATGAGAAAGCGGATGTTCAAGCTAATAAAGGCGCCCTCTTGGCGCCAGGAAAATTGAATCTCAATGGAACAATGTCCATCGTGGAGCTGCCATGAACCATTAGAGATCGCCCGCACCCAATATGCAAGTGGCTGAGAAAGGGAAAAGGATGGAAAAGAAAGTGCCCAAGCCCAGTCTGTTCAGGGCCGCACCATTGGGGGAAAGGGACAAAGGAAGGTACCAAGCACAAGCGGATCTTAGATAGGGAGATGATAGTAGAACACCTCGCCCATACCTCTTGAACTTAGCAACTCAGGACGAAATAATGAAGGCCAAGGAACGCGAGTTTAAATCAAGAGGGCATCCACAGGTCCAAACCATTCCTATGCAGAGATTTCCTGCGTACACGGCTTTGAAGAATCTGGACGCGCGAAGAAGGGAAGGAACCGAGCAATGGCATCCAACTCTAGTACCAAGCCAAGTCTAGAGGAGTGGCTGAAGGTGATGGACTAAACGTTGGAGAACCTGAAGCAAATGTTATAGTTCCAACTGGATTTTCTTGAGAACCTGGATTCAGAAGTAGGTAGAAGGATGGAGAAGCTGGAACAAGACATCACCACTACAAAGTTCGAATTCACTGAAGAACTGAGCAAGCTACATCAAGAACTCAAGAATCCAAAGAAAGAGTTTGAGGAAAGAATAGGTCAGCTGGAAGTGAAAATGTCCCAGCTTAACAGCGAGTGGAGACAGGATCCCAAAAACTAAGCCTGTCGCTTTGTCTGAAGCATGTCTACTCCTTCTTCAGCATCTTGACATTTTGTATAGAAGTCAAGGCATTAAATGAGTTTGTAACCACTGGATTAGTGTTAGCTCCAGTAGGTATGGGATCAAGTTAAGTGTATTCAGGAGCACCGATAAGCTTCGTTCTGGTAGTTGCTCAGTGAAGCAAAGCCCTTTTGTAAACGCACCAGTGGCTAGTTCACCTTTAATATAATTCCTCTACCCGTTCTTGTCAAAAAAAAAAATATCTATAAGTCATACATTGCCAAGTGTGAGCCACCTATTCTGCCACAGAAGGGAAACCAGAATAGGTGGCTCTTTGATGCTCCAAGTTTGACACATCATCATATGAATTGAAATTGTTTGAACAAAAATGACTTAACAAAATTATACATCCTTGTTGCATGAACAAAATTGTATGGACAATATTCGAGTGGCCTCTAGGACCAACTATGAACAAAACTGTATGCACAGTGTACGAGAAAACAATATGTCCATCTAGTCTGCTACTGGAGTAAACTAAAAAATTAAGCCTGCAACTATATTGAACAAAGAACAATAACCTGGAGACTTTACTCCATTGACGAGCCTGATTGTCCATGGATTTTGTAGACAGGGGTGAACCATTGGCCGCATGTTGGGCATTGAGTCCACGCAAGGGCGTCTAGTAGTGTGTTGAACATAATGTCATTTCTTTGGTCGAGGATGCGTTGAGAGTGCATCTGATCATCTTGTTTTTTTTGGATTTCAAAGATAAGTTGGAGGTGCTCCTCCGTGAGGTGATTTGCAAATTGCTAGGGCCGATCCACCTCCTTTTCCTCCCTGGCGACCAATGTGATTTTCTCATTGGCGACTGCTGTGTTTTCCTCCACCTGCTAGCTCAAGGGAATTTCCTCCTCCACCATGCAATTGCCATCTCCATAATAAGGGTCCTGAGGATTGAGTTTTTTTTGGGGGGGGGCAAGAGACTAGTAGCTAGAGGAATGCACGCGCACGAAGGTGGTGCTTCCTCCTTAAATAGGACGAGGCCATGGAGAAAATGAGGGGTGGACAGAGGAATGTGCACGCACGAAGGTGGAACTTCCTCCTTAACCGAGTTGAAGCCATGCAACAGATGTGGGGTGGACAGAGGCGTCTCCTGCGACCTCTAGTTGTTGTGCCTTGGTCTGGAGAAACGGACAATGAGAGCCAGAGTTTGTTGTGCTTGGAGAGGGCATTGTAGTATCGTGTCCCCCTCTTATATTTCCCTCTTTCTCTGAGCATGCTGGGAAGAGTGTGGAGGCCTTGGGCTAAGGAAAGGGAGGCGGTTAGATGATGCTTGGAAAATCTCGAAAAGGCCGAGAGAAGGGAGGCACTGGTGATATTGTAGAGAAGAAGCTTGTGGAGGTCGAGCGAGTGGTGAGAGTTCACCAGATAGAGGGAAACTGAGCCAACACAATTGTAGAGGGCGATGGAAATAAGGAGTGGGGTGATGGGTGGGTAAGAGGAGACAGCACCCGAGAAAAAAACCCAGAGGATGACGATGAAGAAACGCTCAGAGGAGCCGAAGAGCATGAACCAGGGCGGAGGGATAATGGATGAATGCACCAGGGCAATGGCCCGTTTATTACTGCATTGTAACAACCCTAGTAGAATATATGCTTAGGGATCATTAAGCAAAATTATTAGGTGATTAATTGTCTTAACATGGTTTTAACTAAACAAAGATTGGCATAATAATATTAATTAAATATTTATTAGTTAATCAATTGTTATAATTTTGATTAATTAATTAATTACATTAATTACCTATCACATTGAATGAACAGGGTAATAAATTTAATAGGGTTAATAAATTATATTGTTAAATTAAATATTACGTATACAGAGGGGATAAGGGGCATTAATAAACAGATAAGGAACATGAATAATGGGATAAGGGGCATTAACTATGTGGATAAGGTAATGAATGCAGAGATAAGAAAATAAATGAGGAGAAAGGGCAGTGAAGGAGGATATGAGTGGAGGAGGTTTACGAAGGAAAGGGATTATCATTCTACGGGAGTTTTGGGGAGGGTTCTTTGGGATTTGCACAGGGGTTGAGTTCTGTAGTCGGGAAGGATTAGTACAGGGGGCACCGGTTTGCTAGAGGTTTTGGGCACGGGGGCCAGGATATCCATATGGTATCCCGGAGCTAGGAAGTTGTCCTAGTTGGCAGGGTGGAAACTCGGTTTTGGGCAGCGTTTGACACAGTTCAGCAATGAACAACCAGATTGACGGGGGAAATAGCATCAGGGAGAGGTAATTTAATTATTTTGTTGAGTAATTCTTATACTGTGGATAAAGTTTTAATTTTTTTTGTCGAATATCATATGCTCAAATGTTGGTGATTGAATTAATTTAGTATAAGAAAGAATTATATGCTAAATTAGAATTAAATTTTGTATTTTTTTTTACAGCTACTACACGCACCCCCGCGAGTTGACAACCCTCCTAGCCATTATAGCCGATTTGACAGCCATCCTAGGCCTAGTACGCCTGGTATGGCTTGCTCGAACGACCATTAACCCGATCTGACTGTCTAGGCGCACTACCATTACTGTCCTCATGGTGTGATCCATGCGGTGGTTAATGGTTGTGGGCTAGTGGTCGGGGTTAATAACTCCCTTGGCCGCTTGGTTCCATGTGTCTGCTGACGCTGGCTAGGTGGCACCCCATCCGGGGGTATTATATGGTCAATATTATTATTGTAATACTTATTTATTTATTTGCCCGAAATCCGACTAGAAATTGTTGTATTTGTAGAATTAAGTGGTTAATTATATGTAATTCGAGTGCCCCATGGATTTTTCAACACCTTGAATCCATTTATGCATTTAGAAATGCAATTTAAACAACAAAAAGTTGTGATTTCGTGCATATTTATGTCACCAAATTCTGGTGAAAAGGGAAAAAAATGTAGAACAGTTAGACAACGTCTTTAAGCCAGTCTAAATGTTCTACATTTTCGCCCTTTTCTGGGGATATTTGCCCGAAATTTGGCCAGAAATTGTTGTATCTGCAGATATGAGTGGATAATTCTGTGTAATTCGAGTGCCCCAAGGGTTTTTCAACATGATGAATCCATTTTTGCATTCAGAAACGCAATTTAAACAACATAAATTGTGATTTCGTGTAGATTTATGTCGTCGGATTCCGACGAAAAGGGAGAAAACATAGAACAGTTAGACAATGCCTTTATTTTAATATTATGGTGTGAAGGGAGGATATATATATTTGTGTGTGTGTGTGTTATTTTCATTTTGGGTTAAGAATTTTTTCTTTTCGATGTTATCATATGAGAAACTATACTGACATGTTGTGCATTATACATGTAGAGCATTTGTTTGGGCAGATCATCTCATCTCTTTATTTTTAAGATTTTGAAATGAGTAACTCCTACTTGTCTATGATCATATTAAAGGTTGGGATTGTTATTATTATTGTTCATTGCAAGGTAGAGTTTGTCTCTACGTGAGTAGTTTTTATTCTAAGCTTTAGGTGGTTGTTAGATCTAGTTGGATATGAGAGATTTGATAGTGTGATAATATTGTGAGTCTATCTTGAAGTTTTTATTCTAAGCTTTAGGGGGTTGTTAGATCTAGTTGGATATGAGAGATTTGATAGTGTGATGATATTGTGAGTCTATCTTAAAGCATAGATTTATGTATTTATAAGTGTACAATTATTTGTTAATATAAGTTGATATAAGTATGAATCTCTCACCAAGGGGTCCAATCCTCTATAAATATAGAATTAATGTAGGTAGGAGAAAATATGGTTTTCCTCTATAAATATAGAATTAATGTAGGTAGGAGAGAAGATGGTTTTTTGTGAGGTGATTGCTACAGTGTGTCTATGGTAGTGTAAAGACTATGAAAAAATATGTATAACTCAAAAGGAACTCTATTGTGAATTGATCTTCAAGAGGGAGATTCCATTGAGGATTGGGAAAGGTCAGAAGCCCCATGATTGTTTTCTTGGTGCATTGAATTCACATTGTGTGAGATCTTCTACTATTTTTTTGTTAGTGGAGGACCCACGATGGACAGACATCGCTCAGATTGCTCCACGGGAAATTTCTCAGATGAGATCATAAAGGAAGACGCTCATCGCCATCCTATGGAGAATAGAATTGTTCATTAATATTATGAGCCGTGTGTTTTCTAAAGGATGCACCATATCAATTTGATGCTATCAAAGAGATCTGTTGGAAAGAGGAGAAATTGCTAAGAAATTGAGCTGCCATTTTTTAAAGGAGCCTCTTTCGATTTGGTTATAGGAGACCTCCATTGTTGTCTCTCTGTGAGAGAGCTTCCTGCACAAGGTTTGAGAGGGAAACACAAAATCAAGTAGAATAAATTGAAAGAATTAAGAAAATAGACTCGGGATGAACTCAAACAAAATGAGTTATGTAAATTGCAGGAATGGTCCATTCTTGTCACTAAATAGGAATGTTTTTGAGCTTTTATATGATTCTAAATTGGTCGTGGGTAGAAGTAATTCTAATATATTTTTGTTCGGTAAGTTAGTGGAGACGCAAAATAATGAGATGGGAGTGTACTCTGGCAAGCATAATTTGATTGAATTCAAACATTACTTCCTCTGCAATGGTGGAGACTCAAAGGGATTTTCTTGATGAACTAATGGGTGCCACCCAAAATGTCACTGAAGAGGAGAAAAAGGGCTACTTA
>JASDQU011404802.1:22433-42447 GCA_032191745.1 Picea mariana | reverse complement strand
CCAAGTGCAGTTCTTGAGTCTCATTTATCCTGCACTTCATCCATGTTACCAGTTCATTCATATTTTACTCCATACAATTTCTAACACCATTTTGATCAAATTGATGTCAAGAAGCCCTTTGCTTCTTGCAGTCGTGCCTCCTCACCTGTCGACGCCAACACCAGTTTCCAGGCGAGGGGAAGTATCTTGACTATCATTATATTATTAATGACTAGTCTGAGATGACACAAAAATAGTCCTCATTGCTTTCTGATGCTGTTGACCCCCATAACATTCGACCTCAACACAATTTCATGTTACAATGGGTCTTACTATGCGACCATTGCAGTTTTGAGTAGCAACCGAAGACCTTTGAATTTAATAGGCCATCAATTCATTCGAGTTATTTATTCCTTGAATCAGAGCTAGTTCACTCCAAAAAATAATCATATGTCGTTATTAACGCCCCCGAGGGTGATGTAGATATTCACTTCATCAATATATTTCAGTTACAATTCTACTATTCTAGTTTCATGACATGAGCATGGGGCATGCCTTCCTAGTTTGTACAAAAACTTATTTTTCCGGAGAATATTTGGTTCACATTTTAGTCCCCTCTCCCTCCAATGGATCACTCTTGCAATTCCTCAATACAAAGTCTCTCACTCTTCTAGACAATGACATCACCATAAAAAAAACAATGACGTATTTCGACTATACGTATGCTCCTAACCTCACATATCAGGGGGAATATGTTATCAATAAAAAATGTCTCACATCAATACAATCAATGGTTGAAGAAAACACCAACACAACATATTAATCAACATACCTCAAGAATTTACATAACCTATTGAGCAAGAAAAACTATGCAAATAGTCATTGAATTTCAGCGCAGTCTCCCCAAAGCTTGCTTGCACACATTTGCGCGAGCCAACAAAACATTGAATGCACAAATTGCACAGTCTACATGACTATCTCAACAAGAACCCATGTTGATGCGAAAATGACATATTGATTCARTTGGTCGGGYCTCAAGCACTTCAAAGTCAAAGTGTACCATGAAAAAACTCCAAAATCTGCTTGAAMTCTTTCCTTAGGGCTACTAAAAGGATGTGAAGCACCTTCAAAGGGCTCCCATTCACATTACAAACAAGTTATGAAAAAGCTTGCAATGGTCCTATAAATACATGACCAAGGTATGCAAACAAAGATAAAWWTTTTGAGTATTGTTATGCTGTTCATTTGTTTTTGGAGAAKCCATCRTTCCCTTAGAGCCTCTTGAACATCCATAGAAMKTGTTGCACTTTATCTCCCATTGAGAAGTTTGACAATCAAGTCTTCACCATTGTATTTCCATTTTCATTTTTTAGAAGAGAGAGAGAGAGCTTTATATTTGGGGTATTCAAGATCCCTCCCAAGGAGGAAGAGGGGACTCATAAGCTCCTATGGTTCTCCTAAGTGTTATCAATTCGAAGATCATTCCTATTGGTAGCTATTTCTTGTGTCTCTTTTATGAATCCATTTGAGTTTTTACATGCTTAGTTTAGTTTTTGTTTCTTGTTATTTATTTTCTTGTTTTCTCTTTAGTTGAGCCACTAATCAACTAAACAACTTCTGTATTGTCTTGCTAGCCTAACAAGGAAACTAAGTGGCATGTTTTTGCTCACCCAAGTGGAAAAACAAGTCCAACACTCATGAAACAAGACTCGTTGTCTTCTTGGAGCCAAGATGGTGTAGTGGATGCTGCTCTATGGTAAGGTAGAGGGGCTTTACAGGCTGTGCTAGAAATAAGACTCTTGGCACTCTGTGTCTGCTACCCGTGGGCCTTGATACATCATCTCCTTAGTTACCCCTAGACTGGGAAGATAACAGGGCTCAAGGTCAATAATGTGATTAGTCTCTAGAAGATGATAGAAGAACCCTTCCAAGGGATCCTTGAGAGGATGAGAGCCCCACACTTCCTTGAGAGAAAGAGTGAAGTTTAAATCACCCCCTATGATTATATTGTTACCAGAAATGAGTCCAGTGGAAGAGAGAGCTTCCTAGAAAGGCTTCTTGTTTGCATAAGGCCCATACAAATTGATAAAACAAAAGGAATAGCCCAAATCACACTCTTCCAATTCCACCATTATACTTGAATTTAGCATCGAAGAAGAGAGAAGTTTTAATTCATAATTCCATCAAGTTACAAGGCCCCCCAATAGGCCTACAAAATCAAGGGAGTGAAAAGATTGATTCTTCATCCAAGGGGTTAGGGCATCTACGACATTAGTTCCTTCACACATGGTCTCTTGAATCAATACTACATTAGGATCACACATCATGACTAGTCTTTTGAGGGCTAGCAGTTTGGAGGTGCCCCCGACCCCACATGCATTAAATGAAAGGACAATCGTGGCTTCACCTTTGCATGGGCCTTCCCTAATCTAAGGGCCCAAATGATGGTTGCTTGCTTTCCATTTTGAATGTCTTTTTTTGTTTGGAGTTGAGCTAGAGAAAGATGAGACTTGTGTCCGGCTTGAGATCCAACCTTCTTATCGAGGGTAATACCTCCACTAATGGATTTCTCATTAGGAGCTTGGCGGGAACACAACAGATAACCCAAAAAATGGGAGGGGTTTCAAGGAAGAGAGGACTTCGAAGAATATGAGACCCTGGAAGGACTCAAGGACTCTTTAATTGAAGCGATGAATGTGTCGTTCACTGGGGGATTGGAACACCCCTTAGGGGGGGGAGGACTCATCAATCATAGATTCATGTATTATCTAGGTAGATGACATACCCATGGACTCATGGATAGGGTGGGAAGCATGATACCAATTAGGAGAGTGGGGAGGAGAGGGAATAATGGAAATCAGGACATGGGAAGCAAAACCTTTAGAGGAAACCAAAAAAAAGGAGGGTAGGGAAGATAAGTGATACACTTACCCAGTGTGGGTGCCTCCAAAGATGAAGAAGGAATTAATCCCTTGTCCACAATCAACAATGCAGGATGAGTATACTTCTCAGGAATTTCAATGGGTGTCTTTTTCTCTTTGTCTGTAGGAGAGGGGGGCCTTCTTAGGCTTCTATATTTTCTGGAATGAAACATTCTATTTAGGCTTAGAGGAGAAATTATCCACTGTATGTCCAACCTACCTAAATCCATAACACCTGAATGGAACCCTTCAATATTTTATTTTTTGAACCCATGAACAATTATTGAAGACTAGCTTGATTTCTTCCAATAGGTTGTCCCTCATGTAAACCTCCACCTGCAGATGGACCCATCTACGATCTACCTTGGTATCCCAGCCATCTTATAGCCTAATGAACCTCCCTCCCTAGTTTCTAATATACTCCAAGACCTCCTTATGACAGAAAGACAAAGGTATCCTGAGGAGAATGGCCCAAAGGACCATTCAAGAAAACCGTTGTCAGCTAGGGTCAAAATGAACAGTCCACTCCTGAAGGGTTAGGCCCATCGACCCCCAACTTCAGTCCTTCCCCATGATTGTTTGCATATGCTCTGAAGAACTGAATGGAAAATAAATCCATCCTTGAAACAAAATATGGAAAACTGACCTGTAACCCAAAATAGGAGTCTAGGAACCGTTAATCCAGTGCTTCAATATTTTTGGGAAAAATGTCTTTCTGCAAAATCGATCGACAATGACTTTTCCCATGAGTTATAGAGAGTTCTCCATTGAGACATCTATCCCCACAACCATTTTAACTTTCTTCTTTGAGGATTTGATACATTTAACATTATTTTTTTGTAGGAGCTGGGAAAGAATGAGAAGGTTCGGGGACCTGAGGGCTCTCAATAGACTACAAAGGGGGAAATGAACTAGGGACAGAGCGAGACAGGGATGAGAAGAAAGGGGGGAGGGAAGACGAGGTGAGGGAGTAATGGCACAATGAATTCCCATCGGGACATTTAGCTCGCCACCCTACATGGCACATGGAGATAACATACCTCCTGAGTTAGCCATGAGATACAAAACTCCACATGTCTCCATTGATGGCGCAAAAACCTCTGAAATATGGGCCCGTTAAACCTTTTGCAGGGTAATAAACTTAACATCCGAGCTAAAAATCTCCTCGGCAGTGGAATCGTCCTCCTCATAATCAAGCTCCTCATTATCCATTGTGCATCGATCACACACTGATCGATATTCATTTAAGAAAAAATAAGGGTTATGCTCGACTGGAAAACCTCAGTGGAGTTATCGCAGGAGGGGGAGCCACAGGGACAAGAAACCACCTTGGTGAAAAACCCTTTATTAATTAATTTTATTTTTTCTTAATTTACCTTAGTTTTTTTTTTCTTGATTTATTTTTGCATCATTGGTAATTTATTTTGCAAATAATCACACAATTAAAATGATCTATAAATTGTGATTACTTTATCTTAAACATTTTAGAAAACAAAGTTTTTTTTAGTTTCATTTAACCTAAAACTTTAGTGTTATAACTTTGATGGGGTATATATGGGTTTAAATGTATATCTAATGAGGTTAAATGTGTATGTAAGTGGGGTTAGCTTAATAGGAGCCCCCTTATGGAATGAGTGAGAATATGTATATATAGAAGTCAACGCAGTCATTATTGTATAAATGGAATTAGGATTGGTTATTTGGATGTATTTGGGTTATTTAAAGAAGGTTCTACTAATGAATAAATAATGCAACTCATCATTATTATCACTTTAATCATTGTGTTCCACATCCATATTATGTGTACATTGAGTGTATGTTGGTTTATCATGTTATTCTTGGTACCGAGTTAATAATATTAGGTCAATATGATCATTATTGTATAGATGGACTTATGATTTGTTATATAGATGTCCATGGGTTATTTAGAGGAGGTTCTCCTAATGAATAAGGACATATTATGTAATTTGGGAGTTCTGGTCCATGGTAATATTTTGTGTACATTGTGTGTATATTTGTTTATCATGTTATTTTAAGTATTGGGTTCATAACATTGAGTTTATGAAAATAAGTTTTCATCAAGAGAGGTTCCTCTACTTCCATAGGTACACCACACAAAAACAATGATACACATCTTAGGGAGATGGGGTTATTGTTTCTATTGGAATTATGTTGTAGGGCACTTCAAATAAGACCTCTATGAACCTTAACTTTAGTTATTGTTGTGTATGAGTGATATAGTCACTATCCATTATGTTATTGTTGTGTATGAGTGATATAGTCACTATCCATTTTGTTAATTATCCAAGCAACAACATTTTTGTTCATAGATTCTTCCTTCTAAATTTTCATGAGGTGTAGTGCTTTTGGGGAAAATCCCCTACAGTAGTGGGAATACTGCAACATACCAATGATCATATAAGAATTGTGTTCCATACTTAATACCAAAATAAGATATAATAATTGAATTTCAAAGAAATAACTAACTATTGGAAGAAAGAGGAAAATCAACTCACTAGGATCCCGACATTCGATGTCATTCCCAATTGACAGAGTCCTTTCGCTCCTTCCCAATGGTTACACTATAACTTGAAAGAACCTTGAAAAGGTATATCTATACAAAGAGGTAGTTATGATAACAACTACTCGTTAGTTCTATGAATAATAATGGAAAAGATCAAAACAAATAGTATTCCACTGAAATGTGTACAAAAACATTGCAAATATGAACAATAATAACACAATACACTTCCAAGGAATGAGTTTTATGTATTATTAATGAACAAAAGCAAGGTAGTTACAAATACCTATCTGATGCAGTGCTTCCCTGTTGAAAGAGATCCTAGATTCCTCCACCTCAACTCCTGCTATAAGGATGTTCCTGACACTGAAGTCACCAAAGGACCAAAGAGAGTATAAAGGGAAAATCTTGGAAATATAAGTTGGTGATTAGATGGAAACTAGAAACAAGGGTTTCCAAGTCAAGGAACCAACAAAAACAGGGATATAATGGGCTTATAGACTCGATGGGGATAGCCAGATAAGTGTTTGCTTGAATGTGAAAAGTATCATTATCTTTATCCATGAGGCAAATGATCCTTTTATGAGGTCTCTAGTTGGTTAGAGACAATTGAGTATGATGAAAAGGAGTTAGGAAACTAACCAATCCCGTAACTCATCATTAATTTGGAATAATTATATTTTTTTGAACATTTATTAGCATGTACACATGTGTCCCTTAAGTAGCCCACGTGTACGCATGTTACGTAGTTGCGAGGCCACATACATCCTTCAAAATATTGTTTTTTAGAAGGACTCAAGGAGGTATGGGAAATAATTGTCTATAAGGAGGATAGAGATAAGGCCAAAAAGAGCATCAATGCTTCAAAGGTGGAATTTGACGCTATAGCAGATGCCCCTTGATGTGTGAGGTGAAAAGAGAAACTGATGGCTGAAATAAATTATAAGTCTTTAAGAGAAGTTAGCTAGGGGTGAAGGTCACCAAAGTATAATCTAAGGAAAAAAACCAAAATAGAAACAAGTCATAACAACTCAATTCCTGAGGAGGGCATACCCATGCTCAGGTGTGATGATAAGCATGGCTACCAATCAAGTACACTATGGATCCATGTAAAATACATCTATAGAAAGTAGTGATTATGGCCACGAAAGATATACACAGTGGATCCATGTCAATCAGAGATAATAGCCACAAACAATTACACAGTGGATCTATGTCTCAGAATAAGTGAAGGATACCTGGAGGAAAGAGCTGGAAACTAATATTTCACAAATACCGATGTGAGGAGTGGTACTATCCAATCACAACTCGGAAAACAACATAAAAAAGGTTGATTCTACTACATTCCTGAGGTCTTCAAATCAACCACTATGGTATGAGTCTCCACTATGAAAATAGAGGAGTTGAATTCAATCATAATGAGACATCGTTTGATTACCGATCATTGATGTATATCGTTAACAAACATGAGACAACCCACCGATAATGATAATGGGTTCCAAGGTACCTATTACAATCTAACAAGTGTGAATAGATGATCTGGTGTCAAACACTTGGTATAATCTACCGATCATGGGAAATTGATGTATTCCCACTGTTAATAGTGAGGGAACCTGCCATTGATGACTGCAAGCCCTAAGGTACTAATAAGGACTCTATATCAATATCCCATAGAAATATGTATTGAAGTCGATAGGAAGATATCTGATGGAAGGAGGGAATTAAGGCACGCCCCGTCATCCAACATGGGGAGTAGTAGAAGACACCAAATATTTGGAAGGACTCATATAAAATATTGAAAGGACCACCACGAAGTATGTCTCTCGCGTGCACCAGATGTAAATAGCACATGAAAGAGACCCTCTGAATAACATCCAATAATGAAGAGGACTGACAAAGGAGAGGAAACCACCAATGGGGTCAAATGGAATCCAATGTAATACATGAATCCCAATGTGAGAATAATGTTCTTATCATTGAACACAAGGGAAACCACTTAGTTAGTGACCAATGATGGAATGTCAAAGATGTAAATAGGGCTAGGCTGCAACTCTAGGTCAAAATATTAGAGCAATTTGTTGTAATCGATAAGAGATTAACTTACTGGAAGAAAGTCAATGACAACCCTCCATACCAACACAAGTATTGAACAAAGATACTTCTGATTATGATATGGACTTGATACATGGGAAGGCCGACTTGCAAAGCCAATGACCAACACAGGTTAAACTTTCTTTGAACAAAAACAAGACACATTATGTGACTTAGGCAACATAGACTGAAAATGAACATTGACATAATTCTATGATGTAGGAGGCAACGATAGACTCTCCATAGTGACTAGAAGAATAACTAGTTGGAGGAGTAGAAACTCTATGTAACTGGATCAGTTTCCTAAATCCATACTAAACCAAAATTGTTGAGACTGGACTCAAAAATTTGTGCTTTGTTCAAAGGTGAATTGACTACTGCCAATAATGGTGTAGAAGACTCATTCCCATGCTCTTTTTGTTATTTGATTTTTTTGGCTTTTTCATATTATAAAATCTTGAAATGGAATAAAAGAGTGTTATAATACAATGGGGGAAACAAGTGTCACAGGGAAACAAACTAGCTCCAAGTGCAAGGAACATACCTATGCATAATGAAAGGAAGAATGTGTAGGATATGGACACTCGGAGGAATGTTTCCTCTAGGGATACATGTGTCAAATCACAAAAGCAAAGATTTCAAGGATAATAATGGATGAGAATTCATAAAAAGTGGCTAAACAACAACAAGCTAAAGCCATCATTAGACTCAAAAGTGCACACAACGAAATGCAATGAAATATTGCAACTCAACACATAAATGAGGGATCCCCATAGGTATTGGCTAGAAAAACATTGAGAAGAAGATATGAGGCTTCAACACAAAGTAATGGTGGGACTAAATATGGCTTCATTGCCTATGAAAGTACTTCAAGATGGGTTCCAAAATGAGAACAAGGTTCTAACTAGGGAACACATGAACAATAGGCTCTACCATGTGAATTACAACACTTCTAAACAACAAAGGAGGTTCCACGTCGCAACCCAGTGGGGTTGATCCTAAGGCCAAATGAAACATGAAACAAATAATACAAAAATGCATGAAGGGGAAAATTTAACATATATGCTAGTTTCAATATCATTACCTATTAGAACAGATCGACATGAAAAAAAAGGAAAAAAATAAAATGTCTCCAAAGTCCTGTATATATGACCAAAATACTCATCCAAAAGTTAATAAGTCCAATATATCAACCTTTGATAATAACATGTGCGATGGAATACAAAACTTGAAAACAAGAAACCCTAAAAGCACAATATGTACAAAGCACCACATAGCCTTGTGGCCTATGCATACTTGATCCATATTTTATGAGCAGAACGAAATGAGTACAGATTATTACCAGATTCTTAACATAGAATAACAGAGATACAGTAAAATTGGTTTTCTATTCAATAAGGAAATAAGCTGAAACTGTAAAATGCAGCGGAAAACAAGCTTGTTGGAATGGTGACGACATATCTCATTCACAAGAAAATGATTACAATGAGGCTCTCAAGGCCTTTTTACAATAAACAAGAGTTTCAAAAACCCTAAACATCCAAAAACCTAACCTTAGGAGATGAAGCGCCAAAAGTCATGTGGGCCTCGTTTGGGTAAGTCAATACATCAACTTCCTAGGGTCGTAACTTTTGCATACGATCTCCGTTTTAGGCGTATGATAGCCCAATGGAAAGATCTATCCGAGGACTACAATAGTTGCACAACATTTCATGATGAAATTTTGCGACCGCAACATACCCCAAAAAATGTCGTTTAGGGCCTCAAAACTGCTCCATAAGTTCAGGACCCAAAAACTTCTAAAAATAGTAAATTATCAAAATTGCTAGAAAGTTGTTTTGATCAAGATGGAAAAGGTGGGTGGCCACCGATATCCACCTAGATCAATCCTCCCTCCTTAGGAAGCAATGGTCTCCATTGCGTTTATTTCCCCCATCAGATGAGGAAATTTCTGCTGAATTTGGCCCCGGGTGAGCCACTTGCCTTGGTGCAGGAGTTGCCCTGCTTTGACGACTCGATAAAGCTAGATCCTTTGTTGTCAAGTGCCCTTGATCTGTGTGTCCACAATCTGATCACTGGATGCCTGTTGTATGCAATTGAGGTTGTTCTGCTACATCTGAGGTGTCCAATAATGGTGGGAAATAAGGCCGAAGGAGGTCCACGTTGAACACTGGGTGCAGGCCAAGGAAAGGAGGAATGTTGAGCTCAAAAGTATTATTCTCCACAGCCTTGGTGATGGTGTACGACCCATAACGGAGTGGGAAAAGCTTCCGATGGGGCCCTGCAAGGCGTTTTTTCTGCAAGTGCAACCAAACTTTGTCGCCCACCTGAAACTTATGTGGCACCCAATGTTGATCATGGCGCTGCTTGTACTTGTCATTGGACTTCTGTAGGATATCCTGAACTTGTTGGCGGATGTGATGGATCCTCTCAATGAATCGAGTGGCTTTGTTAGACTCAGTTGGAGCAGGAAAGGAGTTGGTTGAGGTGACTGCAAGGGGAAGTGCAACATCTATGGGACCCAATGGTTGGAATCCCAACCCCACCTGAAAGGGGCTGTGGCCAGTTGAGCTATGCAGGGCTCGGTTGTAGCTATGATGAACATAGGGAAGAATCTCATCCCATGTGAGCAAAATGAGTATAGATTATTACCAGATTCCTAACACAGAATAACAGAGATACAGTAAAACTGGTTTTCTATTCAAATGCAGTGAAAAACAAGCTTGCTGGAATGGTGGCGGCTTATCTCTGAGAAGAGATGTGGCCGCAGCTCTCATTCGCAAGAAGATGATTAAAATGAGGCTCTCAAGGCCTTTTTACAATAAATAGGAGTTTCAAAAACCCTAAACATAAAAAAACCTAACCCTAGGAGATGAAGCGCCAAAAGTCATGTGGGCCCAGTTTGGGTAAGTCATTACATCAACTTCCCGAGGTCGTAACTTTTTCATACGATCTCCGTTTTAGGTGTATGATAGCTCATTGGAAAGATCTATCCGAGGAATACAACAGTTGCACAACATTTGTTGAAGAAATTTTGTGATTGCAACATACCCCAAAAAACGTCGTTTAGGGCCTCAAAACGGCTCCAGAAGTTCAAGACCCGAAAACTGCTAAAAATAGTAAATTATCAAAATTGCTAGAAAGCTATTTTGAGCCAGCTGGAAAAGGTGGGTGGCCACCGATATCCACCTGGATCAATACTAGAGCCCATCACTAGGCCCAAGCCAAGTGATTCTTCGGTTAACAACCTGTAAAGCTTCTAGTTCAGGAGTAGGTAAAAAATACAAAATCATAGCTTTAAGGATAGACTCATCTGAAGTCAATTCAACATCCATGAAACCAGACTTATAGACTCACCACCACTAGGGTTCAAGGTCTCAAAAACATTAATATGAGACTCAAGAGGAAACTTAATATTACTAGGGAGAACAGGGGGAAGCAAGGGCCCCCATGCCCCCATTGGATAAGTCACATGATAAATTGTCGAGACCTTGTATCGAGAAGGAAAACATGAATGTAAAGATCCTTTCTCAGGAGAAATTAAACAACAAGGATAAGACACCACATAATTCACCGGTGGTGAGATAGAGTCTACTTAAACAATGAGAACATAAAAAGGAGAAATCTGAGCTAAAGTCGAATTAGGATGGTGATTATCAGATGAAAGATGAACAACAGTGACAATGCTTCTATTGTGAGGAAATGCATCACACGGAAGAGTGTAGACACCACAACATTCATATCATAAACATAATCATGCTCAAGAATCATATTGAAGTCTAACAGGCCTGACACCACTAAAAAATTGACTAGGACAATATTCCCACCTAATGTTATAGGAAATTGAGGAAGATTCCCCAAAAATTCACTAGGTTTTCTGTCGAAATCCAACAACTCACTGGTAGCTGACACAAGCTTAGGAGAACCCAAATACTCCCAAGCCGAGGAGGATAAAACACTTGTAGAGGATCTTCATATTTAATACTTCGGTGAATGCCTATTGAATTAACTCTAACCACTATATGGAAAGGTGTAGAAGAAGGAAGGCGAGGCTCTACAAGAACATTCCAATCAAAGGAAACCATCCTGGGACTTGGAGGGAGCGTACTCGAAGAGAATGGAATGCCCCTTTGTTCAGAAGGTACTGAACTGAAAACACTAAAGACATTAGTTGAAATATGCATCACTCCCCAAAGAAGAGTGGGATTAACCAAAGATTGTATTGGAAATATCACTTTGGAAGGCTCGTCACTCTCTAAGAGAAGAGTGGGATCAACTGAAGATTGCATCAATACAACTACTTCCTCAACCAATGGACGAATATGTTTTTTGGAAACCAAAGATAAATTAGGACTAGAAGGATCATCATACAAGGACCAAAATATTTGTACCATCGGAATACCAGGGAAAAAACAAGTAAGGTGATCTCCCTTGCAAAGATTACAAGGGAACTTGGGATTATGTCTTATTCGTCTAGGTTTCTCAACATTATCAATGCCCCCAAAATGACTTGCAATGGCCAGTGGAATTCTCCCAACATGACTAGCAGAGGCTATTTTCTCACTCCCAACATGACTTGGAGTGGTTGGTCGGATGTTTCCAACATGACTTGTAGAGGTTGGAAAGTTGATGCCAGTATGACTTGTAGTGACTAGACTTTCCCTCCTAGCATGACTAGTAGAGGGTGGTTGCTTGTCTTCAACATGACTCGCATAGTTTGTTGACATAGCTCGACCATGAATAACAAAGGTTGGTTTCAGAATTCTAGCATGACTTGCATAGGCTGGTTGCATGTCTTCAACATGACTACACAAGTTGTTGACAGATCTCCAACATGACTTGCAGAGGTTGGTGAACGAATGCCAGTATGAATTTTAGTGACTAAACTTGTGCCCCCAACATGATTTGCATCGGCTGGTTGCAAATATCCAACATGAAAAACACATGTTGGTGAACTAATGCCATTATGATTCGTAGTGACTAGACTTGCGCTCCCAACATGACTTGCAACGATTGGTTGCTTTCCCCCAACATGAATAGAAACAACTGGTTGCATATATCCAACATGTCTCGAAGAGGTTGGTGACTTAATTCCCATATGACTCACAGTGATTGGAATGGTGCCCCCAACATGAATCATAGAGGTTGGTGACAGGTCTCCAACATGACTAGAAAAGGTTGGTGTTCATGCCAGTATGACTTGTAGTGATTTGACTTTTTTCCCCAGCATGACTTGCAAAGGCTAGTAGCATGTCTCTAATGTGACTAGCAAAGGTTGGTGACTTCATGCCAGTTTGAATTTCAGTGACTAGACTCCCCCCCCCCCCTTGACACACATAGGTTGGTGGCACGTCTCCAACATGACTAGCACATGTTGGTGACTTCTTCTTCTTACTCTTCCTCTTCATATTCCTTTTATACTTATGGTTACTAGTAGCTAGACTTTCACCAAAAGAGGGACAAGGAGGAGAATTAGAATCCACAGATGCATAAGATAAAGGATCAACATCCATTCGATGCTCATGAAAGAAGGTGCTTATCTGAGAAACATCAAGATAATTTGGGACATTCAGAGTGGTCCACAACCAAACTGGTAGTCTTACATTCAACCCAGGAATGTTCAAAGTGAAAATAAATGGGGAATAACGTTTCCAAAGAAAGGAAAAGCACAATAATCCCCTTGGGCAGGGGTCCCTTGGTTGGTATCTTTAAGAAAATTTTCCATGACGTTCCTATGCACATGTTTATCCCTTACAAGATTTTTCATGTTCAAAAAAGTCTCACACACTGATTTTGGAGAACCAGTGGTATAAAAACCCACACCTTCTAGGAGGCGACTCCATGCTTTCAAGAGAAATACCATGGGTCCTTCCAGACCAGTGGAGCGGTTGGTCGACTGCATTGAATCAATGATCCAAAGCAGTGATATAGACACAACCTAAGGCCAACTATACAAAGAAAAACTCCACTAAAAATTCCTAAGAGGAACATCACAAAACAACAACTTCTTCAAAACTTCAGCCGAGGTGGATAAGGTCCTCAGTCCAAAGTAATGAAAAAGTGGAAAGGGACCTTCTTGAAACTGACATGAGTTGATCAAGTCCCGAGACCGATGAACAGAGGAGTGAGAAGTAGTTACCCATACCTCAACTTACCAACCCTACCCGGTGCAAGTAACCCTCACTTCGTGGGGCACCCTCCAGGGGTACTAATAGTGTGATACATGTCTGCCTCAAGTACCATAGGAAATCCCCCACAATCACCTATGAGATACCTAGGAAAAGTAACTAAGGATACCAACTTGTAGTTAACGTCTAGGGGGTACAATCGACAATTGAGATCAAATGTATGGGCAGGGTAACAAATACCGAATCTTTGAAAGAACCACCTCTCAAGGAGGTATGGGTGCTAGCAAAACCCCCAAAATGCAATCTCTCCACAACGCTCGATCAAGCCTCAGAGGGGTGATCTCCTTGAATCTTCCTTACACAACCTTGTGTTTAACTCCCGTGTTAAAGGAGGCTCTCGGATATACTTATACAAAAATTGGATTTTGACTCTCCCTATCTCAGATTCCTATTTTTTCTATCATTGGATATTTTTATCTCCAATCTTAATCCAAGGCCCTAACCCTAAATTTGTTTGTGAATCCTAGAAACAAAGTCTAGTACATTTTAAATTTACTGTTCATTTTAGCGGTTGTTTTTTACTCAAAGGATACAGAAGTGAAACTAATGATTTTTGAGACTCTTGAAAAAATCAAACTTATAAGAACACTCAAAAATAAAAATTTACACTAATTCTTCAATGAAAAAGAGTTTCAAAAAAGAAAAATGCATGAACAATCCTTCAAACCTTGAAATGCAATATTTTATCTTTCTAATGCAAAATGCACAATGCAACCTTTTGAGAAAAGAAAAAGAAGCAAACACAAGGATGTTCTTTTTTATTTTTCATTTGAAATGATTTCAAGATGAGAATAAAACAAAATCGTATGCTAATATCTTTTTATTTTTCAAATATAAAGCAAAACAATGCAACAAAAAGAAACAAACCTAACTAGCAACAAAATAGGGTTTTTTCATTTTCTTCTTCTTTCTACCAAAGAAAAAACTAACAAAAGATGATAAAATATTTTTTTTTTTGTGGTTTTATGTTTGAAAAATACAAGGAAATCACAAAATAAAAGTATCAAACTCAAATGCAAGCTCAAGTTTCAAAGGTGACCACAACAACGATCACAAAACTGAGATCCTGAGAACAAGGCTAGTCTTATAGTGATGCAATCCAAGGGATAAAAGGGAGAAAAATATGGATCAATTTTTTATTTCCATTCAAATTTAAGGCCTTACCAACCTTGTATAGGCCACAAAAAGTTTCAGGACCAAACTCCCCAGAAAAGACCCCCCAAAAAGCCAATATAAGGCTAAAAAAAGGTTGAAAATCAAGCAAAAAGTCACTTTTCTTGAGGTGTACTTGGCTGTCTCCACTGTAGGTCACATGTATAAGCTTATGTACACTCCCTAGATCACTGTAGGGAGTGAATATGAGCTTTGTATGGGTGTTTTTCTTCTACAGGGAGCATATGTACACACTTTGGATTTCTACAGGGCACGCATATGGCCCAAGAATTATGTGTTTTTAAGCACATATGTACACACTTAAATCCTATATAACAATAGTGTATGTATGCATCTGTTTTCAAAGGAAAGAGAATACACATTTAGGAATGCTTGGACAAATTAGGTCTAAATCTCAAAACACAAAATGCAGCAAAGAGATCAAAATAAAGCAAAAAAAAGATGAAAACCAAACATAAAATCCAAGAATGACTCTGAATGATCAAAGCATCAAATAACATTTATTTTATTTATAAAAAGTCCAACCAAACTACTATAGGACTCAGTAAGAAATACCAATAGAGCCTCAAAGTCTCAAGAGAGACCCAGACACCTAGAAAAACACCCTCAAACCAAAAATATTTTCAAAAAACCTTTCCTAGGAAGATGTAAGTGCATGTTCACAAGGAAACCCGCGTACATGCGATTGTCTACATTGGAAGACACATATATGTACGTGAGTGTGTAACTACAGGCTACGTATGTACTTCAAAAAAATCAACAAAGAAGGAAGGAGACAAGATAACTGGCTCAAATGAAAAAGAAAAAGACTCTAATGAATGTAAACTATTGATTTAAGTACCAAGAAACAGTATGAGATAAAATAAAATCAAATAAACCAAGCAAACACAAGAACAAATCCCAAAGCATGCCCCCTAGAAAAAATTCCCTAGTATGGTCACCATTTCTTCTTTCGGGGAAATCCCCTACAGTAGTGGGATTACAGAAGCGTACCAATGACCATATAAGAAGTACATTCTATACATAATACCAAACTAAGATATAATAACTGAATTTCAAAGAAATAACTAACTATTAAAAGAAAGAGGAAACTCAACTCACTATGATCGCACCATTTTGTGTCATTCTCGATTGATGGAGTCCCTTTTCTCCTTCCCAATGGTTTCTATGTAACCTGCAAGAACCTTGAAAAAGTATATCTATACAGAGAGCTAGTTATGATAACAACTACCTATTATTTCTATGAATAGTAATGGAAAAGATCGAAACAATTAGTATTCTACTGAAATGTATACAAAAGCATTGAAAATATGAACAATAATAACACAATACACTTTGAACGAATGGATTTTGTGTATTATTAATGAACAACAACAAGGTATTTACAACTTTTAATTGTCTGATGCAACTGTTCCTTGTCGAAAGATATCTTAGATCCCTGCACCTGACTATTTCTATAAGGATGTTCCTGACATTGAAGTCACCATAGGCCCAAAGAGAGTATAAAGGGAAACTCTAGGTAAGATAAGTTGGTGATCAGAGGGAAACTGGAAACGAGGGTTTCTAGGTCAAGGAACCAACAACAATAGGGATAGAATGGGCTTATAGACTCGGTGGGGATAGCCAGATAAGTGTTTGCTTGAATGTGCAAAGTATCATTACCTTTCTCCATGAGGAAAATGATCCTTTTATGTAGTCTCTAGTTGGTCAAAGACTCTTGAGTACGAGAAAAAGAAGTTATGAAACTAACCAGTCCCATAACTCATCATTAATTTGGCATAATTGTATTTTTTTGAACATTTATTAGCATGTACACGGGTGTCCCTTAAGTATCCCACGTGTACACGAGTTGCATCGCTATTAGGGCACATGCATCCTTCAAAATATTGTTTTTTAGAAGGACTCAAGGAGGTATGGGGAATAGTTGTCTGTAAGGAGGATAATGATAAGACCAAAAAGAGAATCAATGCTTTAGAGGTGGCATTTGATGTTATACGATGTAGCTAAATCTCTTATGAGTACTCCTATTACTGAGGGTAAATAATGTTCCAATGTTATTAATGATCTTGCTCAATATATTTGAATTTGTAAAAGCATGTTTATGTTTTCAAAAACATATCTACAAAAACACAAACCATGAATACAAGACCCAATTGGTCCCAACCAAAGCACAAAGGAACAATGATTTAGTTGATTTCCAAGTAAACAATCATGCCCACAAAATCTAGTTCTTTGCATTAACAAACATTGTTTAGGTCTAGATTTCTCTATACTAGCTTCTTGTCCACAAAACCCTACACAACTAGATTCCTCCATGCTATCAATGTCCAATTCTCCACGGGCATTTAAGAATGCACTTGTTATTGTACTGAATTCACTTACTTCTCTCATTAGCCATTTTTCCTTGCGGGAATAGTCAAGCTAACAATCCATAACCATGTTTGAATTCACTTACTTCTCTCATTAGCCATTTTTCCTTGCGGGAATAGTCAAGCTAACAACCCATAACCATGTTTTATTGGTCAAGCCAACAACCCATAACCATGTTTTTGATAAAGAAGGATTTTCAAGCATGAGAGATCGAAACCCTTTGTGGGTGCACAATAAAATCTGCCTTGATATTTTTTCCTTAAAAATATGTTATGGATAAAAGTTTCAAAAATTATTCGCTATTTCCTTCATAAGGTCTATTCATAAGGAAACATTGACTTTATTTTCCACTCTCACATATGACCCCCTCCTTATTTCCCTCTTAAAAAATAATTAACTTATTACACGTGAATCTCTCATCATGAAAGTATGAGTCTTATTTATCTTTATTACAACTTACATCATAAATATTTCTTTAGAAAATAAATTCAAAATATGGAACCGCCACTAAGACACACTCGTTTATCTCTTACATCAAAGACACAAACATAAGTTGATTAATGTCCCCTTTATTTAAGTAGGGAGACAAAATTGGGACATTACATCCTCTACCCTTTATAAATGGCACCGATCTTGGTGTAGCATTATTATTCAGACAATTGTTAATGCTGTTTTCGAACGTACTTCTCAATTTGCAAGGTTGCCTCATCAAGGCGGTAAAGTTTCCATTGTACCTTGACTTTGATGATTGATAATTTTTGGAGTGTTATGACCTTCACATGGAGGATGTGAACTCTATCTTTAGATTCAACTTAATTAAAGATCAATCAAGAACATGATTATGCTTAGACACACATTTTTTCAACAAAGAAACATGAAAAAGCTAGAAGCATTCTAATAATGGATAGTGATGCAAACTTATATGCAACCAACTTAATTCTCTGTAAAATTTCATATTGATCAAAATATACAGGTGACAACTTAGAGAAATTCATAAGCTTTAAAGAGAAAATCTTAGGCTTAACACTAACACACATTCCTCAATTGCAAATTCCTTCTAATCTTTACAAGCAAATGTATACCTATTTTAATAGACCCGACGCACCTTCAAATGCTATGAAATTTCAACAATATGTTATCCCATGTCCTTGAGTGTATCCAACCAAATCAAAACTTGGTTAGCTATATCATTCCAACTCAAGGAAGTGTTGCACCTTTTCCCAAACAATGTCTTGAATGCACTCATGCCAAGTGATGCATGAAAGCCATTATTATATACAAATTATTCTAGATAGAGGTACTTTTACCATTTGGAATATTTATCCATGACATACATCCTCAACATATCTTCCAATGGTTGGTTTATTGTTAAATTTTCCCATTTGACCACAAATGCTAAGTTGTGCTAAAATTCAATGGAGTGCCCATGGGATAAAACATATTTTTCCAAAAGTTGGAAGAAAACTTCATATCTTTAATGAATACAATCTTCCTTGGATCTCTACACTATCAAAATATCTCCTTTACAAATATTTCATCAATATTTGAAGTCTTTTGAGTAGTCCGCACATGGATAAAATGTTCATCCTTGCTAAATCTATCCATGACCAACATGATGGAGTTGTTCTTTCTCAATGCCTTGAGCAACCTCATAGTAAAATCCATAGAATTATCTTCGTATTTCCATTCCATAACAATAAATCTCTACACTAACTCAATAAAATTTTGATGTTCAATCCCAGTGGGATAACTTAGGAGGTTGAGCGCTTTGAGCTTCATATAGTAGGTCTTATGGTCAATTCCCAGGGCTGGCTACCTATCTTGTGTGCCTCATTCAATTCCAATACCAGGTTTCAGATTTGCATTCAACATTGATGGTTTTACACTAAGTACCCTCCACAAAGTGTGAGGAAGTCTTTGGGGGTTTCCCCACAAGGTTTTCCTTGAACAAAATGTTGGTGTTTCATTTTCACCTTTTAAGATTCAAGACATTGGCAATATTAATGAATGCATCCTTCTACATCTTTGGCCACCACCACTACTTTATGAAGGTTTTGATGTTCTTTTGATAATTAGGATACCCTACATAAGTTATCATTAGCTTTCTCTCAAGACAAGTAATCTTATCTATGTATTATATGGCACATATTTCTACCCTTGAACATGAGAAAACATTCCTTTAAAATCTAGAAGTCTTAATGCTCCCTTAACACATCATTTTCAACATTTGGATCTCTTCCTTAATCTAAAGGAAGTATTGATCTTATCCAAGATCTATGAGTAGATGGTGCTTTATATCAACTTCAAGTCTCCTTACATTAAGTGCCACATGGTCCCTATGATTTCAACATAATCACCCCTAACACAATTTAATCCCTAATCATTGTGACTCCATTCACAATATACCCTCTACCCCTTATGACCTTTAACACAATCATCCCCTAACACATTATGAACCTTGGCACAATCACCCCTAACACTTTTTGAACTCTCGAAACTTTCACCCCATACACATTAAACCATCTAAATTGTGTTTCCCCGAACATGATCGCATCCTAACAAACTTTCCATCCTAAACATTATCATACCCTAATCGAGGTACACCCACTAACCCCTAACACATTATGACACTACACACACTATCCCCTAATATACTATAATATGTAACCACCTTGACCATTGATGAACTATATAATACCCTCACTTTAACCCCTAGAATCTATAAGATTGAATGAATTACATATTGTAATGGTGTGGTTTATCTTATGGGT